>VWPW01006697.1:0-220108 GCA_013389825.1 Crypturellus undulatus | reverse complement strand
CCAATGGGGCTTCTATTCCCCAACAGAACACAGTATCAAATATCTGTTTTGAAAGCTCCAAAGGCAAATTAGCCCTTCTATTTAGAAAAATTGATCCTGTCATCATTATCTAACCTTCATTTTAATAAGTCCATTAACTTCTCACAATTAAAAGTACTGAAGAAAATGAGGAGGTATGGCTGAGGAAAAAAAAAAAAAAAGAAAGTAATTGCTAGTGGAAGATACCGATAAAGGATTCAGACAAGAACATATTATGAAAGTAAACCTAACAAACATTTTTATCTTCCCAACTTTACTCCTCCCATACATTCTCTATTAGTTTTTAGCTTCCCAGATACAGTAACTACTCTTCCCTTTGATTCTAAGTAAGGTCTTGATATGGGTCGTCTTATTAGACCATTTATCTGAAATTACTGGTTTGCCCCTCTCTGTCTCCTGTTCTTTCTCAACATTTTTTTTTTTCAACCTAATTCAGTTTCTTACATCTTTTTTTTTCCTCAGTTCTGTATTTTTATTCTTTTGCCGAGTCTCTTGCATTTTGATGGTTGCCTGCTTTCAAGAGCTTGGCTAAAGAAGATGAGTGTACAGTACTTAAATGTCGAGTATTAATGTTTATTCCACTTTGCATTAACTGTGCCTTGAACTTACTGTTTTTGACAAAACAGTAATACATTAAAAAAAAAAAAAATCAAAGAACTAACAGTTGATTATATGAATAATTAGATTGCAGAATAACTTTCAAAATGCAGTAAGTTGACTCACCCAGAAGTGTTTTAATCTTGGATTCATGCTTAACCTAACATGCATTTAAGATACAGTAAAATGCAAGTGGAACAGCATAGTGTAGGAGATGGTGTGAATTTTATTAGGCAGTGCTTCACGCTACCTGCATGCACAGGGAATACTTCTATATTCTTATCAGAAGATCAGGGAACAAGAATAGTGAGTCTTAGCAATAGCTGGATGATCATTCTAGGACAGGTGAATTTAAACCCCATTCTTTAGTAGCTCAAGATAAATTCTTTATTTGGAAATAGACAACGCACAGCATGTACCTTCACATACTCAGTTTTTAGGTCTTGGCTGAGTCCAGCTGTTGGTTAGCTGACTCCCCTATACAGCCGGAGAGTTTAGAAAAAGAGTGAATGAGAAAATGATTATATGAGAGTTTAGCTGAGTTATTGGCAGTTCTTCCTCACTATAAACTTTTAAGTGCAATGTCCTGTTCAGATATGGTGACATAATGATCAGTGTATGTCCATGCAAAATGCTGATCAAATTTACCTAGTTACATGTAGCTAGAGCTGAAAGTGTAAATGGAAATTAACCTATTGTGTAAACAAAATTAAATGTTTAAAATATTAAAATATTTTTGTGGTATCACCTTGCTCTCTTTGCCTGTCAGAATTTTCACATTTGAAACATCTTTGCTATTCTTTAACTGATTAGTCTCGACTTTCCAGCCTCAGATTTAGTCAAAAGTTTCCCCTAATATCACTGTACTTGATATAAAAATTCACTATAACTTCTTATAAATGACATTAGATCTACCTGTTAGGCCACACACTGAAACTAAAATATATTGTAAATGTCTACAGCCTGAGTTAGTGTGTAGTGGTAATACATTTTTAGATAAAAGACAGACTGGAGCCAGTCTGCCCACAGTGCTTTGGAGAAAATATATAATTTTGACCTCTACTTCCACTTGACAGATGCTATTGTCAGAGAAGGAAACCCAGGATGTAAAAAGGATGTAACAGCAAAAGACTTAGACTTCTTCAAAAAGGATGCCTCCTGGAACAGGCTGTTTTGCAGCAAAAGAAGATGACTTCTCGCAGATGAAATACTGGGCTACTGAACTACTGGGTTGCATGACAAAGGTGCCCTGTTTCAGTGACTCTTACCTATCGGTAAGAGTAAGAGTTGGTAGATAAACGTGGCCCTGCTGCTTTTATTAATTCTCTTTGACTGCTTAATATTTGTTATCTGGAACATATAATGCCATGACAACACACAGGCCGTGCACTTTTAGAGCAGAATGTGAATATCATGTATTCATAAGCAGAAAGATATGTACAAGAGAAATTGGTCCTTTGCTCTGATATTTAGCCTGAGAGTGTAAGTATCTTTTTTTTTTTTCTCCATTTTCTTTTATCTCAACAGAAATAATTTAAATTCCAATAACTGATAGAGAATGCTGAGGAGGATATGAGAGTAGATCTGAAAAGTGTAATCCTAAACTGCAATATTGCTGGCTGTAGTGAAAGCTTTAAGTTACTAGACACAAACCATTTCAGCCTATTACTTTTCATAAATCAGTGTTTATTTCCTATTAGATTTTATTCCTTGAATGGTAATAAATAAATATGTCCTTTATGGAAAAATACTATGAAGCAGAAAACTGAGAAAAGTCAGCTGATGGTTCTAGACAGGAAAAAAAAAAAAAAAAACACAGAAAACTCAAGAGTTGTCAATAAATAGCTAACCCACTTGCTTTTCATATATTTTCTGTCCTGGGAGAAAAAAAAAAAAAGGTGGAAAAAAAGAAAGAAAAAAAAAGAAATACAAATGTTTTTCCAAGTCCCAGAAGGTATATCAAAAAAAAAAAAAGAGGTTTATGGAAAAGATAATAGTCAATTTGTATAGTTGACTATTGAACTGGAAGCCATCTGTAGCTGTCCCTGCTAAAAATAAATAATTATTTTTCAAACTAGAGAGACAACGTTAGCAAGGCATTATACAAGTATGATGTAGTGCCTGCAAAGACAGGTTGTTTTAGCTGCCAGTCTCATAACTATGCTCATGCCCTGGATTCCCCTGGTTTGGATAGATCTTTGACTTTCTGATGTTGCATTGCTAAAGCTGTATTATTTAAGTTTAACCACTTTAAATAAAAACTTCTAACTTATTTTAGTTGAATTCACTGCAAGACATTTTTTGAAATGTATATACACACTATTTCATTTCACTGATACTTTTGGAGTAAAAATATGCGGCCAGCATCTAGTCTTAAGGGACTCCTGTCAGTGCCATACATACCATCTTTTATATGGAAAGCAATAGTGGGCTACTTGACAAAATGAGGAATCTGGAATGCTACAAACAACAGGAAACACTTTGGGACACAATTAAAAGGGGTGTAATTCATCATCTGGAAAAATCTCAGTACTGAACACTTTGCAATCCTATCTGGTAATTGTGATGTGCAGACAAAAGCAAAATGTAAATCTGGGGGAAAAATCCATATCACACCAGCTGAAAGCTGAATGATTGATGGTTTATTAGCATTTCAGAGTGACAGCATATGGTGTAGGAAGGAAAATTTTATGTAATAGTTCCATTTTTAGGCTTGACCAGAATGATACCAGGAAAGAATCAAATACTTCATATTCTTCTGTAGCCTTCATCTCTTTTTGCAGTTTTGAAAGGCTAATCATGGACTAGGCCACCCAGCCCAAAGAGTATCACAGGTATGGACAATAACCTATCAAGTGAACTTGTGCCATTACTGTTTGGCATTGGAACTAATGGGAGATAGTTTGGGAGATGGTTTCTTGATTTAATTCTTCAGGACACAGAGACTTTGGTGGTGTCACTATGAATGGAGGATTTGCGGCTTCTAGACTGCTAAAGGTAACTCCAGACACCAGTACAAATTAGGGGCCGACCTGCTGGAAAGAATCTCCGTGGAGAGGGATTTGGGAGTCCTGGTTGCCAACAGGTTAACCATGAGGCAGCAATGTGCCCTCATGGCCAACAAGGCCAATGGGATCGTGGCTGCATCAGGAGGAGCGTTGCCAGCAGGTCGAGGGAGGGTATCCTGCCCCTCTACTCAGCTTTGGTAAGGTCGCACGTGGAGTATTGGGTGCAGTTCTGGGCTCCCCCGGACAAAAGGCTGTATTGGAGATGGAAATGTCCATGATCTGTAGAGTCATAAAAATCTCCTGTGGGAGGTTGGGGCCAGACCTTGAGAAATAAGATTTTGGCCTGCCTAGGCTGAGCGATAAGGAGTTCAGCCCGGTTAACAGGCAGCCCCCTCCGAAAACCTGTTGAAGGCAGCCGCTCGGCCAGGTTCGTAGCCAACTTAACCGCAGACATCCTCCAAACTGTCTTTGGAGGTCAAACACCCAGGAATGAGGAGGAGGAGGAGGAAGGCAGGACCCTCAAATTGAGGGCTGGGACCCCCGACTGCCTTGCGCGCGTGTGCACCCAGCGGGGAGAGCTGTGCAACTGAAGGTGGAGTGTGTCTGCCCCCGGCCTGCCTGCTGGGTCGTACTGACCCTCCGTGCCAGGATGCACCGGGCATAAAGGAGGACAGTGAGGAGAGAGCCAGGGGAAGGAGAAACCCCTAACTGTGAGGCCTACGCAGTCTCTGCGGGAGCTGGTCAGCAACTCCCTTTCTCTGACCTGCCAGCTCGAGAGGATGTTCGGGTCCAGGATCCCGCTGGCAGGTATCACCTCGTGAGTAGTTATCCACACTTTGCTGCTTTTATGTGCTTTCACCTGAATAAATGCTTGATGTAGTCACCTCGTTCTGTGTGATTATTGCCGAATCCTGTGCCCATCCGGAACAGAGGCACATGGAGCTTCTAGAGAGGGTCCAGCACAGAGTGACAAAAATGATTAAGGGTCTTGAATATCTATCTTATGAGGAAAGACTAAGAGACTTAGGCCTGTTTAGCCTGAAGAAGAGAAGACTGAGAGAAGATCTTATCAATAGACACAAATACCTGAGGGGAGGATGTAAAGAGGATGAGGCCAAACTCTTCTCAGTGGTGACTAGTGACAGAACAGGAGGTAATGGGTACAAACTGAAACACAGAAAGTTTCATCTCCATATGAGAAAGGACTTTTTACCGTGTGACAGAGTGCTGGAAGAGGCTGCCCAGAGAGGCTGTGGAGTCTCCTTTTGTGGAGATCTTCCAAACCAACCTGGATGCCACCCTGTGCCACGTGTTCTAGGTGTCCCCACTGGAGCAGGGGGTTGGACTAGAGGATCTCTAAAGGTCTTTTCCAGCCTCAACCATCTGTGATTCTGTGATTCTGTTAAAAATGGTGATACCGTGAGAGATGCTGAAGAGAGGAGCCTAGCAGAGAAGGGCATACTGTTTCAGATTCAGCTGTCGAATGCTAAGCCGGAGGAAATGATATTGCATTTTGTGCTTAGAGTCAGGAGAGCAGTAACCTGCAGATTTTAATGGCTAGGGCACATGTGCCACAAAAGCAGGCCCAGATTTATGGCTGTTATGGAGCCTATTTTTCATCTGCCCTGGGGATGAAGATAGGGCTCTAGTGACATGGGGTCTGATGATATGAACACTTCTGATGCTATGAATGTAATCAGTACCTTCCTTACAAACTACTGAGAGTGAAGGCAGGGAAAGGAAAAGGACTGGTGCAAAGCTGCAGTCATGGAATAGCAGAAATGTCAGGTCATGCTCTGCAAAGAGCGGGAGGAGGAAGAGGAGAAGGAGGTGGAGGAGAAGACTGGCACAGTGCAGTGCAAGGTGCTGGATCTCCGACTCTACATGACTTCAGTTTCTGTCCTGCACCCCACACTATCCCCTGGGCAGCAGCACCTTGGCTCTATTATGCCTGACAGCTCCAGGCTCCTTTGGCTCCTGAATTTTGCCCAATGCTCAGTCCCCTTATGGGGACCAAGAGCTCCACAGAGGCTGAAAGACAGGCTCTGAAGTTAGCCTGAGCTGCTAGAAAACGGGCAACAAGTGGTGAAAAGGGAACTGCAGGTCCTCTGCTGTCATTATCCTCTTAAGCATGATAAATATTATTCTCTCTAGTACTTATCTTTAAATAAAAATCAACCGAATATGGTTATTATATAGTTCAGATTCCTGTTTGGAAATGTTCAAAACAAAGTAATGTAAGAAATCCTTTTCTTGCCAGTACCACAAAGATTTCTTTATGTCAACAGAATATGCATTTTTATCCCCTGGGCAATCTGTCTAGACTGATAATTTTTCAACAAAGCTAATCATCACAGAAAATTTGGGAACCAAGTGGTGCTTATATGGGTATGAGGCCTTTACACGCTGTAACATTCTAGACACATCCAGTAACAAATAAATCTATTTTATGACCAAATGCAACCATATTTGATGCTATTTAGCAAGCTTATGTGAGCAGCTGTACGCAATACATCAGATGCTCAATAGAAAACCCCCCATCTATGTTTTAAATATCATTATTAGGGCAATTTACTGAAGGTTGGCAATTCCCCGCCTGCAGTTTGCTTGCACAATTTTAGGACAAACTATATTGCCTAAACATTATGTTGTGAATTGTTCTTTTGCCTCCAGCAGAGGGGAATTACTGGCAAAACCGAAGGGAAGGGTCAGAACCACAAGATAAATGGTGTGATGAGTTGGTCTAAAAATAACAGAAAATGAAATTGTGATAATTCAACATTCATTTAAACCATTTTCCCTGTGAAGCTGGAGTGCTGCCAGCTGAGACCCACAAGGGCTTAACCAAATAGAAATTCTGAAAAACAACTATGCCATCTTGTAGAACTAGATCACTAGATCCCAAGAGAAGCTGCTCTCCCTCTAAATTTAAATGTACTCATTTGTTTTTGAAAAGGAAAGCTAATGCAACCTGCAAACTTTGTTTGTGATATGCCAAGGATTATACTATGGTTGCTTCTTATTAAAAAGAATTCCTAGGAATAGGAACTGTAATTTCTATTTTTTGCTAAGAAAAGCATTTACAAAATAAGACACATGGTAAAGTTTTTACAATCTTATTTTACACTGTTAATATTCTTATTCAAATGTGGATAAAATAATGACCCACAAGTGAAATCCGTTAAAAACGCTGAATTAATCTAATCCCACTGACAACTGTCCCTATTAGATGATACTTCTGTATGCATTACACTTCCTATTTCCTAAACTATTTCTCATTTTTTGTAATTCACACAGCTACAGCTCAAATTTCAAGCCCTTTATGTTGCATGATTATCAGGACTGGGAACACTCTCACTATTTCCTTTGTAGATATAGCACTTTGGAATGAATAATCCCATAACAGAAAATTGTCAGAGGAAATATTAAAAAGCTCTAGGTTAGATTTAATATCACTGTGCTTTCAACTGCTTCTGAATGTGTACTTATATATAGGAATTATAGTAGATATTTATCTATTATACACAAATGTATAGCCATTAGCTAAAAGCATGTAACAAGTAGTCTTAAAAGGCTACCCAGAAATTTAATGGGCTCATGAAATTTTATATGTATTCAATGTCTGAAATAAAAAATTAAATGGAGGGTACGGTTTTTCAAAGTTTTGCTTTCTATGTGAAAAAAGTTAAGTTTTAATATCTGGAAATGGGATTGTTTATTATGCTGTAAAATGTATGTATGTTTTAATTTCAAGGCCCATTACATTAAGCAAGAGAATGCAGCTAGCCTTGTAGCATCTCCAGCTTGATGCTGGAGAAAGCACACAAAATTATAAATCTCAGGAGATCATTTGAAAGCAATTAGGAAATGATTTCAAATCTCACTAAATGCCTGTTATCCAAACTTTCTGGTGGTGTCCATGTAATATTTCTATATGCAAATTTTATATAAAATCCTACCTTGGTCTATACCTTATCTATAAGATAACCTTTAGAATAGTGTATGCATTTTCCAAAACTTTTTTCTTTCATTAGAGTCATAGTGACATATAAACAGAGGCAGGTTTCCAGTTGTTCTCCTACAATACAATTAGAAAAATATGATCTCTTACTCAAAGCTAGTCAAAGATTCAAGGACATTATCCTTTCTTTCTCATTTTTAATCCTATCTGCTCCTTCTCTTTTCTTTCACATTTTTAACCCTATTTGCTGCTTTTTAAAAGCTATCAGTCTGACGTTGTTTCGCAACTTAAAATAATTTCCTCCATGCAAAAAACTCCTTGAAGCCCTAACTGAAAAACAGTACAAGAGCACTCTCTCAGCCATTTTGCCAAAATGCCTGCTTTATATTCTGACCAACTCTGGACTAGGACCTCAACTTTATGAAGGTACCAAATCAAACACTCCACTAAAACTTTTTGCCGTTTTATTTCATCATTCAAATCTGTAACTAACTGATCTGCGGAGAAAATAAAAATGAAAAACATATTCGCCACACAGGCATGATAGCAGATATTTGAACTGAATGGACAGTATTTATAAGAGTACTCATGAAATATTTAGAATTCACAACCTTTCCAGCACTAAATTGACTTCTTGTGGTGAGACTTTCACATCATGTATTCGTAATGTCTATCACCACTCAGTCAGTTCTTTCACTTTTTCCTTCACAGAGGAGGAAAAGAAAAAGGATCACATTATGCTACTGCGGGAGAGATTTCTACATCCGTTTCCAGGATTTTCAACTAACCAGGGTAATCATGCAAGTTTGAAACAACTCACTGGAAATGAGAAATCTGACAGTAAGAAGCTAGGCTAAAGATAGGAACTCTAATGCTACAGTGTTTTTATGTCTCATGTAGTTCTTGCAAAATGTCCTAGATATCAATATTAACACTGAAGAGAGTAGTACAAGTCAATATAGGAGATCAATAGCTGCCTATCATCCTCAAAACAGGCCAGCTAAGAGTTTCACAAGTGTGCTAGGTTTGTACTCACACAGTTCTATTTAGTGGCAGACTTTGCAAATCCCTTAAGAGTATTAAATCTAAACTAGACTTATCACCAGTATTTGAGTGCAGTATAACACAATCACTGCCAACATAGCTGACTCAGGACTGGAAGCAATTTTGCAGCAGCAGCACAAAATTTAGGGCAGACCAATTTAACTTGAATTGTTTTGAAGACATCTGCTGAACACAGACACATTGGTGGTTTTGGAACAGGTAAAACTCATATCAGATGTTATAGCATTTGACTGACTGAAGCTGTGGCAAATGTTCAATATTGCACTCACAAGGCACTACCAGCCTTACCTTACATTCACATTCTTTCAGATTTCACAGAATCACAACATGATAAAGGTGGGAAGGTACTCTAGAGATCATGTAGTCTAGTCTAATCCATCCTGCACAAGCTGAGTCACCCAGAGCACAAAGGCACCCCTTGTGCACAAGGTCATGTCCAGCTGGGTGTTGAGTATCTCTAGAGAAGGAGACTTCACAATCATTCTGGGCAGCCTGTGCCAGTGCTCTGTAACCGTGACAGTCAAAAAATTCTCCCTGATGTTCAGAAATTTCCACTATTTCAGTTTGTGCCTCTCATCCTGTCATTGGGCACCACAGTCTATCCCTGTGCTCTTGACACTCTCCCTGAAGATATATGCACACGCTGATAAGATCCTCCTTCAGTCTTCAGTTCTCCAGGCTAGACAGACCTAGTTCTCTCACCCTATCCACATAGGGGAGATACTGCAGTCCCCTAATCATCTTCACAGCTCTTTGCTGGTCCTTCTCCAGTAGCTCTATGTCTTTCTGATATGGGAGTACTCAGAATTGGATATAAAATACCTTGCCTTATACATTTCCTTACAATTTCCTTACAACCTTAATTTACAATTATTAATGCAATTATGGAAAACAAAAAAACAATGCTTTATGAAATCTCTAAGCATATAAGAGAATTGCAGTACATTAAACTTGTTTGCTTAACGGCATTAGGATATATTAAAAAAACAGAACTTCAAAATATGGACATATTTTGGTTTGATCTTTTACTCATTATTTCATTAAGGCCTAACTCTATTTTTTTCTGCTTATATGTAGTATTGTATAAACACAATACAGTGTATAGCAATTATCCAAACATTCAGGAATTTAACACATTAACATGAGCTTCATCCAAACATTCTCCATTTCTATGTCTTCAGTCTATGCGATAAAAAAAGGAATTAAAATGCAGACGATTTCCTCAAAAAAACTTCAGAGAGTTATTGACTATGTTGAAAAGTACTTCGCAATGATGACTACTTGTGATAAACAGCACTTCAGAAATAAAATGATCACAAAGTCAGGAGAAGCGTTTATGCCAGCCATTGTAACTAAATCCACATCCTTTTTCAAAGAGTATTAAAGCAGATTAAAACTCAGCAAAATTATTTACTGGATTTCAAATCCTAGATAAAATAACTAAGGAAAATAAGAGTGTTGCAAAGCAAAAAATGGAGAGGGCTAAAGCATGAGAAAGAGACACTAGATGCTAAAGGGGCAGAGAATCAAGAATAAAAGGTAGATAAAGATGCTGAAAAGTGAAAAACAGAATTTCTTGTTAATATTGCCTTTTATTTTGATCATTAATAATATAGCTCGCAAGTTTAATCTAGCTTGCATAAGCATGTCTGTTCTTATCTGAGCCTCTTTTGATAAGAAAGCAAGCTGAAAATATCAAAGACAAGCATGTCTTACATCATTTCCAGTATTTCTTATATTTTTTTTCTCTTAATATTGTTGCTGCTTATTTAATAATAAGGACTTCAAAAATTGATGTCAAAACACTACTCAATTTACTTGTTACCAATAAAAAGTTTTGTGGTTGGTTTGAGTCCTGAACCATGGTTCAGGTCAATTTTTATTTTTCTAAAGTGGGTAATAGGAAACTGCCACAGAAAATATGCACAGATTATTTCTACATGTCCTCCTCCTCCCTAAGGGAATGGAATGTTTAGTGTCAGGCAATGAAGCAGTACTTTCCATCTGTGTTATAACTTCACTTCTCTATTACTCATAGGGGAAAAAATGTTTTACAGATTTTATTTCTAGCTTTGGTAAATGCTGAAGTGCACTTCCGTATTTCCCAAACCATTCATCAGTAGGATGATAATGCAAATTATGCCATCAGAATATGCCTTATTTTTACACCTACTAAAAAGAGTGGATCAGTTTCATCATGCATTTTTACTCATGAAGTACTCTCCAGTCCAATTGGGGAACTGCCAGTTAGAGTGCAAGGAGGTTTATTTTCTTTCGATCGTAGGGTTCTAGCAACCACAGAAGACACTTATTGAAGTTCCTTGTTCAGGGTTGCTGCTGGTTATCAGTATTCTATCAAGCCTTGTTCAGATGATCAGAAAAAGAATTTAGCTTTACAGAGCCAGCGTACTTGGGGAAGTAGTGAAGGAGAATGCTTCTGCTCCCTTTTCCATGGCTTGTCTGCTCAAGACCATCATTAGTAACTTAAAACTTATTTGGAGCCTGTCCAGCATTCAGTTGATTGTAAGCATTAATTTCTGAAGAGCAGAATTTGAATCTCTTCTACCTCACAAATCCAGCTTAGAGTTTTAAGTCATTGGTAAACTATACATTGTTTAAATTTACAAGATTTACAAGATATAAAGGAAGTAGATAGATATACAGTATTGAATTTAGTCTGAATTCTCCCTGGGGAGGTCAAGTGTAGGGAGTCGGTAAAAGGGTATAGGGACACCGATGTTAAACCAATGTTGTCCCCTGGCTGACCCCGGGACCAGGCATGCACCCTTGGGGTTTGTACAGGGGGGTCCCGATACCCCCTGTGCGACCCCTGAGGCTGGCGCATGCTTGGTCAGGCCGAGCCGCTTCCAGCACCTGCTAGAAAGTTCTGGAAGCCCGAAGGTGGGGGCCAGAGTAGTTCGCCCAGACAAGGTGACCACCCACCAACAGGGCTCCCTCCAATCGCCAACGGCCCCTAGTTAACATTTAGCCTATCCGACCCTTGCTCCTCCCTGTCCCCTGATGGTAAATAAAAATAGGAATTAGGGCTCCCATAGGGGTGAATGGTGTCCCCTATGTGACCCCCATGGGGAGCATGCGCACTTGAAAAATGTACAGGGGGGTACTGGTGCCCCCTGTATGAACCTTCGAGGCCACGCATGCGCACCAGGGGTGCCTGGGCTGCCTACGTGTGCCAGGGCACCTTCTGGAAACACCTGGAACCCCCGAGGTGGGGGCCAGGAGCAGCTTGCTCCTGGCCGCCCGCCCAGCAACGGGTCCCGGGCCAATGGTCATCGGCTCCGACCTAGTTCCCACCTACTCTCCTCCCCTTTCTCCGCCCTCTCTCCGCCCCTGGTAAACCCCATATAAATCCTGTTACCCTCAATAAACTGGCTTGCCTTTCTTGGATCCTGATTGGTTGGTTCATTTGATCTGCAACCCCGTGCAGTCCTCGTGTGAGCCTGCATCAGGCTGTCGACGCGGCGGGCTGGTTGGCTCCCCCCGATAGGCTGTCGGCTCATCTTGCCTGAGTAGCGCCTCCTGTGAATCATCAGGGTCTCGCAGTCCCCGTGCAGACCTACAGGAGCGGTAAAGGAGGGCCTCACTCCTGGGAAGGGTTAGGGTGGAATAAAGCCGTGGGCAACCGGAATATCAAAGGACGCGGAAAAGGGAAACCCCAAGGTGCGTGAGGGGGACGCCCCGGGCGCGGCGGCCGGGTTATTTCATTTCTGCGACAAATGAGAACGGCGGCGGGGTTTTGCCTTTTATTAGTCCCCGCCCACTCCTTACCTTATAAAAGTTGTTATCTTACCTCAATAAATGACATCAACCCAAGCTTCCATGAAGTGTTTTCAAGGCTGGTGTCCGTAGGCACGCCCTATTGAGTACCTACCTGTCGTCAGTTCCTGAATCTGAGGCATTCCGGGGATATTTCAGCATCAGCTGCTTACTCCCCCGCAGCTGCGATTCCCAGGAATCGGTAAGGGGGTGCCTCGCCTCCCTTTGGGTGGAGGGAGGATTCGACACCGCGTCGGCGGAAAAAGAACACGCAGTCCTCGGCCTCCGACGAGGACATCACTGGGTCATAGAGCGGGAGGCTGTGCGATATTAGTCAAGCATTTAACCCTCATGTGGGTAATGTAAAGCAGTTTTAATCTGTGACACTGGCCTCTTTCCTCACCCCGTAGCTAACAGTATAATTACATGAAAATATGCAAAGAAACAGATTTCTTAATTCCCCATGGCAAACATAACTTTGGTATTACTCATTCCAAAACCTTTGGGGAATTATCTTAAATGCCTTCAATATGTGGTCAAGTAAGAAAAAGGCAGATGAGCTGAATCCGAACAGACAGGTTAAATGTTCTGAAGGTGCCATACCACTTACCAGCAGAAATGCTTATTGAAGCTTTAGTGAAGCTCTTCAAAATTTAGCTGATAATGCCCATTTTTACTTTTATATTTTTTCTGAAGTTATGTAAAGAAATTTTAGTATAATTTTGTGCTTCATTTTCAGTTCTGTAGCTTTGAAAGTAAATGAGGTAAGAATGGTCTCTGGTAGAAGTCAGCTCAGTTTCACTGAAGCTAGAGGAGAAGTTGAGCAAGTAAGAATCCAGCTCATTATGTTTTAGCATTGTAATTCTTTCATAGTTATGATTCTTCAAGATACATAATCTAAACAGTGTTTTGTGACCTGGATCTAAGCTGTAAAATTGTTGTGTCATGTTCACTATCATTTCTCTGGTGAAGTCACTAAACATACCTCTACTAGTTTCAACATAAGAGGCTGCAGACTAAAAACTAACTTTTCCTCCACTGCTGCGTTACAGTACAATGTAGAAGTAGTCTGTTAACGTATAAGAAGGATAGGATTTGCCAAATCAGTAGCTACAGGAGCCTAATCACACAGCAGAAACATCTCATGATTTTGCAGACAACTGCAAGTACCATAGGTGTCTTCCATTTCCTCTCCTGGGACCACTGGCAGCCACTCTGCAGAACTCAAAAGAGCAGATATTATCTGCACCTAATGCAGAGAAGGGAATGATCCAGCATCATGCTATTTTTTTCTTCTTTGAGAGCTGAGACCACAGGCTGAAACGTTACCATAGTGAAACCAGTGAAAATGTGTATGAAGATTGGAGAGATTAATTCAACATCTAATTTGGAAACTAATATATCACGAGAAAAAGATGGCAAAAATACAGTGCTTCAGGATGAAAGACCTGGAAAGAATTGAGGCCAGAATAAAATCACAGGGGGAAGTGGTGCAACAGTCAGATTATCATCTTTAATAATCTGAAAGTTATGAGTCAAATGTGGAAGAACTGCTTGGAAAATGGGAATTTAGAGAAAAACTAGAGCGTAACAGAAGGCATTCCAGGGTATTCCAGAAGGTTGCTTGGGCTGATGCACAGTTGCCACTTCCAGGATGGTTGGTAGGCACAGACTGTGCTCCCCGAAGGTTCCCTAGGCAGCACAATCTGTCCCCCTTGCAGCTGCAAAGAGGAGTAATGGAGGATGGAGCGGATTGAAGACATCTCTGCCAAACTCTGTTGTACTTCCTGTGTGTTGCTGCTCATAAACCACACAGTAGCTGTCCAATGGGAGATATACAGTGAGATGTGTGGTGCTGAGCCAGCAAGGGTGGCACATCATTCCTTTCAGCTGAACTTTGCTCGAACTTTGCTCATTGTAAGCTCATTATAATGCCAAAGCATGCATCCATCCCAAAAGTTACCTGTCTCCAAGGTACAGCCACTCCTCACTGAGCATGCGCTCCAGATTTTCGATTGACTGTACCTTTAAATGAAGGTGAGAGTCTTTTTCACCTATCAATAACACAAGTAAGTATTGTTATGAGAAACCCCAGAAGAGAATGTACCCACGGACATGTTTTTGCTGTTGTCACTGGAAGGTACAGATAGAACAGCAGATGTTCCTGAGATATCATGAGAGAATATGAACAAGAACAGCAAAGACCGGTTGAAGATAAGGACCACCGTATCTTCGAAGGACTGTCTGGAACTGGCAGTAGGACCTACACACGGCCTCTGAGCCAAAATAGGGCCATATATGGAAGTGAGTTCCGGGATGACATCAAGTGCCACAGCGACACGACCACCAGGTGGTCTCAAAAGGCCACCAGAGACCACCAAAGGGACAGAGGGCGCACGCGCACGAGGGTGCGGTATATTATAATTAGTTCCGGGAAATAGAATGAATATGTATGATCATGCCTAGAGTTTAATGCATATGTAGATAATAAAAGCTTTAGCTAGCACACCTTAGGGTGTGCATGATAGGTGGAGCTATCCCCCATGCACCCAGCACTATAATAAAGTGAATGCCTGCTTCTTAATACTACATTGGTCTTAAGAGGTTTATTCCCGGTTTTCGGTGACAGTATGACTACATTCACTCAAGCTCCACCTAAATGTAAAAATATATATACGTATATAAAAGATGAACTAAGAGGAAAGAAGTCAGAGGGAAGATTCCATCTTAATTTCTGGATCAGTAGATGGCTGAACCCCTTATGTGGGATGCCACCTGAGTAGATTCCTTGAGACTTTACAGCCCTCTCCTGTCTTATGGAGTGAGTGATGATTGCACATTGGTACACCAGAGCTAGCTAAAAATCCCACGCTGTAGTAGAGGATTTCCTGTACAGACATCCAGAACCTGCTTTGTAAATGTTGCATTTGATTAAGTAATGCTGTTTGTGAACTTGACTACTTGTTTTGAAGGCGATCAGACTTCATGGGTGACAGAGTGTTCGTTCCGGTACTGCCAGAGTCAGGCCTGTAGCTACCATACTATTTGACATCCCTATTAAGAGATGAGTCAGGCCACTCCCAGTCCCTCCAATCACTGAGGATCGGCTGGAAGGCAAGGGGATTCATCTCTAAACAAATTAGTCCTCTTTTCTGCCGCTTTCAAACTGCAACATCAAATCCTGGACTTATTGAAACAAGTCTGAAACAAGTAATTCTTTTTCTTTTTCTCTTTTTTTCTTTTTCTTTTTCTTTTTCTTTTTCTTTTTCTTTTTCTTTTTCTTTTCTTTTTCTTTTTCATCTATTAATACTTGTATACTCATTATTAGAAAGTTACAATAACTGAAACCAGAGAATATTGAAAAAAGAGAAAAACCTACGCTTTTACCACAGATATTTTCACTAAGCTGACTCATACATAAGAGAGAGTAGATTAGTCAAATACCAGGCAGAAGTTTCAAGAATTTATCTATAAATTTTCTAGCCATATATTTAGTATAATTGGATGCAGTTGATGTTACTTTTGGATAATGTAGAATTCATCCTCTGCTTTATGGACAATTTATTCCTCAAGAGATTTGATATGAACAAAATCATACCTCTAATGAAGAGTTTCTATTTCAGCTAGATCATGCTATTAAACAACTCACATCATAACAAATTCTGAGTGCACTCATCTACCAACTTTCCTTAAAAGAGAAAATCTGCTAACTGGGTAGAAAAAAAAAAAAAAAAGAAAAAATGAAGACTACATTTTCAAATTTGATTTTTATATTCTTAAGCCTATATTTTATTTTTTATAATTAATCTCTTACAAATTATACTTCCTAAATACCATTCAAAAAGCTTCCTTTATTTTCTCCTTTCTCTTGTTCTTGCAGCTACTGTCCGATAACATATCTGTCATAGTAGGTGCTCTGCCTTCATTTTTAACACAGTCTCAGAAATCTTTTAAGAACTTTGCAGGATATAAATTATTGATTAATATTTACATTTTATAAATCTATTTTGTTGATAACTGGTATTTTGCTGCAGTATTTATTGTTAATTAGAAAGTTTTTATGACTTTGGTAGATTTATAGCTTTATATCCCTCTGATAAGATGCTCATAGCACCTCCAAATGAAGACTAGTTTGGGCCTGTATAATCTAATATTCATCAATTGGCTTAATGATGGAGAAAGCAACAACTACAAGTCTTATTATTTGCTTTTAGATATTTTAATTGGTTGCATGCTACTGCCATAATATTGCAAATATATTAATTTTGTATAACCTTTTGCCTTCTAATGATTTGGAATTCCCAGGGAGTTTATATCTTTTTTTTTTTACGGTTGATTAGCAATCCAACAGGACTATACAATCTTTACATTTTTTGCACATTCTTTGAATCATTAAAAATACCAACACAAATACTTTTATCCTTATGATTATTCACTAATTCATATAAATTCTTTTTACATTCACAGAAATTGCTGAAGATTAGAAGTTGTTTAGTTGTCAGACAGCTGGGGGCTGTCTACAGGAACCAACCTCTGAGAAGTGAGAAGTCCAGATGATACTGCTTATATCATAAGGACTTAATGGGGGGAGGGGGGGGGGGAAAGCAAAAGCTCATAGGCTGGTCCTAATTTTCCTTTCTCTATTGCTCGTATAGCATGGGCATACTTTCTTTCCACGCGAAGTGAATGCCAGCTCTAGCCCATTCTCCAAGCAGAATATACAAGCAGACTATGCACAGGACTAGTAAACCAAGTGGGAGACAAACAAAATAATGCCCTCAACAGCATTTACTGAGGGAAAGTGTATTGTAGTGGAAAGCATCAATAAATTTGCAGTAGTGAATGCCACAAACACAGGGAATTTCTCTGTGGCTATGTGTTAGTATTTAAATGCATGTTTGTACACATTTTTTTTTTTGTGTATGTTATGATTAAAAGGTGTAACAGGATGACACTTGTAAGAAATTTATTAATGAAAGTGTTAGGATACCTGAAAGGGAAGAAAAATTACCCTTGCTTTTGGATACCTTAAAGAGCAGAGGGGCAAAAGAAGCAAGTCTTTAGAAAAGCAGTTTTAAGCAGTTTTAAATAACTTCTTAGGATACTTCAACTTCTAAATAGATTGACTCTCCTTAATAAAAGCAATATTTTAATATTTTATATTGTTCGTCAACATAACAAATTTCTGTACTAAAATGCATTTTTAAGAACTTATGGTCAGGAAGATTAGGAGTCTGAGGAAGAAATCTTATCACATGAAATTAATCCTATAGCTTGTGTTGATTTAAATAAGTACAACATGTAATAATTCTTTCTGATCTATGTTAATTTTGTCTGTATATTTTTAATATTTACTTATAGACCTCTAAAGTTTAGAGTTATTTAAGCTGACATTGCACACTGTTTTGGGGAAAGTAATATTGAAAATAAACTTCTTTTTTCTTATTTTCTGTTTTTTGTTTGAATAAACAGTGTGTCCGTGATATCTTGGGAGGAAGCAATTTGTTTTTCTTTTTTTAATAATATGTCTTACTATGTCCTATAATATATGCATTCTTACTGCAGCCTCTAATTGCACAGGGAAAACATAAGATTTAATTTTAGGGATAGAAACTGACATATATGCCAGTTGTGTATAGCCTCTGTATTGAACTACAAACTACAACTATTGAACTACAAAACCTTTTTAATTTCTATGTGACTATAACTGTACCACATCATTCATTAAATAAATAATCAATTCATTAAAAAAAAAGCTATTAGTAAAGAATTTGGTGCATTTAATCTTAGCATCAAAGATATCCAAAAAAGATACTATTCAAATGAGATATCTCAAACATCTGGGGAATTGGAAGGGATTTTATATATATATCTATAAAATATATAAAACCTAAATAATTTAGAATTATTTTTTACAGGGAATAATTCCACTTTCCTGCTTAAATCGCAGGAAAAAGCAATGGAAGTAACAGTCTGTAAGAGTCTTGTAAGAGAAAATATTTTTAAATGTTTTAATTAAAAATAGTGAACAAGTTTAAAAATGTAAATTTTTTCATATGATACAATTTAATTATTTTTTGGATTCTCTGATTTACACACTTATTTTAAACATTTTTTTTCTGTTATTTTGACTGCAGAAGCTGAAGTGATAAAATGCTTTTTTAACCCACCAGCATTCATCGGATAAAATGAATAGGTTTATATCAGGTATAGCAAATGGAGTAAGATATAGTTCCAGAATCAGTACTTCCTGTTTTGAAAATAAATACTTTTCTTGCTTCAGGAATTTCTTACAGTGTCAGGAGACCATTATCCCAATAAGTCATTGACTTAAAGCTATTTTATTTATATATATTTTTTCAAAAATGTTCTGATATTGGGAGTAAAATAGTCTAAACACCTATTTTTAAAGATTTTTTTTATTCCATATATGATTAACTTTGCTGAGAATCACTTCCAAGCAATTGGATGAGAGTCTAGAAGTCTTTAATAAGCGCTAAATAATCTAACTTTAGGAAAGTACCTTGTCATTAAGGAATGGACAATTTACCTTTTCTTTCAGTCTCTGGATTTCCTATAATCCTAGCATTTATGCATAAATGATAAATACTTGATTTTTTATGAATGTCTGTTCATTTCAGCCTACCTTAAAAAAAATCTCTACTCCTTTGGAAATTTAGCACCTCTTGTGTTTGATAACTAGTGTAAACTGCATGTTTTTAAAATATATGTATAAATGTTTGTGTATCTATATATATATATACTCAGTATTCCAGAAAATACCTGAATAAAATTTTGTCTAGAAATTTTAGTTTATCAGATAAAAAATCAATTTTGTTACAGGTAGTACTGTGCCCAACAAAGCTTTGAAGATTATTTCCTACCTAAATATACAAGATCTAAGCTGTGAACAGGTTCATAGTGGAACTGTGCACAAGTAGTTTAAGTTTATAGGACATTATTTTTTATCCTTTAAGAATAAGCGTAATTCCTTTATTTCCTCTAACCCTTGTATTATAATTATACAACAGGAACATAGCTGGAATTATCTACTGCCATCTTCCATGTTTTTCTGTGGACCAAACTAAAAAAAATCATCACTGCTTACTATTTTTGCAAAGGAGTTATTATTTCAGAGATATACAAAGATCTGTATGTATGTATGTAAGGCATGAATATAAGGATTGATTAGAACTAATTTTATTTGTCTTCACTGAAAAACAGCATTCTCTATAAATCTTACAGGTTGGCCCTAGAACAGTTGTGGGGTCATATTAGGATTCAAAATTATTCTTCAGGAACTCATGACAGGTTTGTCATTACTTAAGTATGGATTATGTGCTGGCATTATGATAGCTTATTTAACTACATTTGCTTCTGAAGCAGAAGTAAAGGAAATTGAGAAAACAAAATAATCTGAAATTGTGTTTTAAGAAACTTCTTGAAAACTGATCTTGAAAAAATTATAAAGTAACTTTGCAGAACTCATTAGCACATATCACATACAGAACATCAATGAACTTAAAAATCTAAGCCTTTGAAATCAGAATGTAAAATGAAGGACAAGTATAGAATTCTTCCCCATCAAATTGCTCTTGGATATTTGTGTGCCTTATTGTCTTTGTGTGAAGTAGGTCAAACTGCTTTGCATTAATGCTATAAAGTCTCAGGTTTCTGTGTTCATAAAACCACTTTTTTATTCCACAGTGAGATGCACATGCATATAGTACAACAGGTCAAGAATCTCCAGCAGGATCTTCTGCAATACAACAGTCATTTCATTAAATGAAAGCTGATCAACTTGACATGCACCTAATGTCCCATGTGATTTATCCCATATGAGAACTGCAGGTAGCATTATAGAAAAAAAAAATGCAAAGAATATTAGCCAAGAGTACAGATTTGCAAATATCTTTCCTCTTACATATTAACATCAGACATTTCTTTTTGGATAATTCATTCTAAATAGCAAGTTACAGAAGTATTAAGGGATTTGTACAGAAAGTGTTATGACTTTCATTTTCTTAATAACCTGATTAAAATCTGATTTTACAAATTGAAGGACAGACATTTCTCTCCTGTGCTGTTGGTTCTGTATACCGATATATCAAAGTTATATGGACTACCTGAAAGATACAGAAATGAGACCGTCGTTAGTCAAAAGATGTTTAGTCTTAAAAAGCTATCTGTAGTCTAGAATGCAGTGACAGGAGGCCTATTCCCAACAATATAGTCTGTTGAAAATTCATTAATACGTAGTTGCTTTTTTTTAAGTAGCTTCTGTTGCATTTTATAATAAAATCCTTTGATTCTTATGGTCCTTTGACTTAAGAATGCATGTATGGTGGATTTTGTGTAATATAGGTTAAAACTCATAAAGCTTGCATTTTGACAGCAGAATCCTTGATGTCTTTAATATTGTTTGTCAAATAGTGAATCGTGTAAGGATTAGCATCACTGAAATACCCATACATGTAAATACAAAGATTCAGGTAGTTTACAGCAGGGAAAATAAGGTTTGACACATTGAGGAGTTTGTATTTTAATCGTATGAACCATGATACATTTTAATTTATCAATGTAAACTGACATCAGAATACTAGGATGATGAATACTTCATCATCATCATGAATCATCAATTATGCTTTTAATTTGTCATTTCCTAAACTGAATTTAATATTCATGTGTCTATATTTTCCAAGCATTTTTTCAGCTAATTACTGAGTTTGCTTGTAAAGTTACTTTTACACTGGTTTACATGTGAATAGGATTGGGGCATTCTGATCAGCATCTAAACTGCAAAGGTTATACCTGATTAAGTTATCTCCATAGTTCAAGTACATAAAAATGAAAACGGATTCTGAGTTATCTGGTTCTTGACTCTTTATGGTTTCAGGACGAGAAGTTTAGAACTTTCAAACTACTTTTAGCAAATCAAGAATATATTTAAATGTCAAAACTACAAATATTTAACAGAAATTACTCTTTACAATGATAATTTTCACAAATTAAGGCCTTATCACTATCAAAAAAGCAAAAATAAACAAACACCTTTGCAGATTTTTCACTAAATGCATAATTATGTAAGGCAAACTACCTGAGCTATAGTACCAGAGTACAAATTCAGTAGGGCAAAATGCATGCCCTCAGAAGCATGTGTTCAGCTTTCGAACACAGCAATCAGTTAAAAACTTGAAGCAGCAGTATCATCTCCCTAGTAGCACTTCAGAAGCATTAAGAAGATTTTATATGAGCTAGTGCCGCGGGTTTCTGGCCGGGGCTGGCACTAGGCCGCAGATCTTCAGGCCTGGCCGACGCACCGACCCTCCACGCGTGATCTTAGACCCGCCCCAGGGAACCGGCTTGTCTCACCCTCCGGGATCCTGGATCCTCTGCGATGTCCGGTCGCAGGCCGGAAGGAGGACGCTGCCGCGCCGGGGCTCTCTCTCGGGCTGGCCCAAGTCGGGTCGGACCCACCCAAGGTGAGGAGGTTGTGCGGTGCGCCGCAGGGCTTTAGCCGCACCGACGGTGCCCTATATGCGGACAGGCAGCACCGACTGCCTAAACACCCGGACGGCTGACAAAAGACGTAACCAATATGGTTCAGGGTCAACCGACGAGTTTATTACAGCTAACATAAGCTTTTATATAACGAACGGTAGGCGGGATGATGGGAGGAGGGAGATACATGATTGGGTGAGGGCTGTTGTCAAGATGTCCTCATTAGCTGCACTCCCCTGTCACACAGCGGGTGGGCTGGAGATGCTTGCTCTGGCCCCCACCTTCGAGGAGTGCCTAGCCCCCACCTTCGGGCTGCCCGAATGTTCTTTCATGGGTGTGATGAACCACCTGGTGCTCTGCAAGACTGCTCAGCCCTGCCAAGCGGCACGACTGAGCCTGTGCAGGCACCAGGGGTCACGTTTGGGCAGCTCAAGGCCTACACAGACCTAGGCCTCACTTGAGGCCTGTAAAGATCTCCCCATGTTCCCCAACAAGCTAGCACAAAGGAAGTTATAAGGTGAAAATTACACTTTCTGATTTTATGCAGAGTGATGAAAATGGGCAGGGTGGTTAAGTGTGAACTGATCCTTACTCTAGTTTTTCAATATCTAACTAAATTCAGTTCTAGCCCAATATTGCAGCAGGAAATAAACAAAGTAGTAATAAATTGTAGTATTGTGGCACTGTATTTTCAAAGCTGTGACTCCGTAACAGAAAATAAAGAGAGAGATGTGTGCCATGGAGTCCAGTTTAACCAATTAAAAAGACTGCATCATTGCTTAGGCTAAAGTAGGCTTATCAAAGTATATATCATATGTGCACAAATCTGGCACTGTGTTCTCTCTTGCATTTGTTTCTGTTTATCTCTACATTCTTCCTAGATAATAAGCTTTTTTTATCGGGGATACTGAACAAGAGCGTTCATCCTCAGTTCCTGTAATCTGTTTGCTTTTGTTATAGACCCATCTTCCTTTAGAAGAGAGGCCTGCACAGAGCAAAAGATAAGTGATTTCAAAAGGTATGCAGGACACTAAGATGCTAATTTTCCATGTATCGCCAGTGTGAATTGAGAATTTAGAAGTATCTGGAGGCTGTGTTGCTTTTGAATTTCATGTTATTTCACATATTTCTGAAACATTTCAGGTTAATTCCTTTTTCAGTATGTCTGTACTGAAATTTGTACTGTTATTTAATGGGTGAAATTGCAGTTCTAGTGAAGCTAGATGGACTGCTTTTTTTATATTTTACATTACAAATTAAATTCCCAGCTAGAACGACCTTGGTAATAGTCTATTAGACAAATTTATTCAGTTAAAATGAATAAGAAACAGGACTATTTTTTAAAATAATTTAATAGAGATAGTTTTTATTATATGTCACTACCCTTTCTTTCCTGAGTATTTCCAGCCTTCAAATCTCAGAACTTTCTCCTTTTTTGTGTGTGTGCTTTAGTTTTCTCTTCCAAAACAAATTAATATTTCTTAATTTAATATAAGCTTTTCCATTCACTGCACAGGTAGATGGCATTTAATAACTTTTAATAGGCTTTGCAGCTATTCTTAATACATTTATTTTTAGTTGGGACACTTCTTAGGGCATTTTCAACTGGGACTTTCTTTAGTCAGGAAACCAGGCAGTGGTTGTTTTGTGGCAGACTTCATGATAGACCTTTTTCGAAAGAAAAGATTTATAAGTTACCCTAGCTACCCAGCTACAAAAAGCTACATCCTTTTCATATATGATCTCAAAACTTGCTATTGGATTTCTGGTTTGAACACACGGATGATCTCAGAAAAAGGGATTTCTTCTCATCTGGCCTGCTATGACAAGCACTATCATTCATAGTAATTTTCTTTGGGGTACAGCTTCATTAGTTCTGTAAAAGCTTACTATTTCTCCTTTTGACATACATACTTTATCAGGAAAACAGCCTTCCCTTTTTCTTCCCTGACCTCAGCTCTACTGAGAAGTCATTGACCTTTACAGGAACATTTATAGTGGATATAAACAAAGTACAGACGGCTTTTAGAACTTGATCCCCAAGAAAGTCTTATCAATACAAAATGCCTATAATAAATGAAAATATTATATAATTTTATATTTAAAAACGTGTGCCAGGGCTATGCTCAGTCTCTTAAGTGATAGTTGATAATATGAAGACTTGGGACCTAACTCAGTGGGAAATCTAAAATCTCTTTCATCAGCTGGTTTGGCTACAGTTGTTTGAAACTTTCCCCTTTATGCCCTCCCCGGCTAGCAAAAAGCATACTGAACGTCAACGCACCCAGATCTGGATACCTGGTCTTGTGCTAGTAGTCCTTCTGATGTCTGATTTTTTTTTTGATAAAGATGTCCAAGGGGCTTCACCACAGTTCATAATACTATCATGTATATTTATAACCTATTAAAAGTAAGATTTAGAATTTATGGATTAGAAAAACTCCAAAACTTCAAGACACAAGAACAAAGAATTTATTTTTTTCAGAAAAGTAATCATCAGTATGTATAACGTCTTTTAAAATAAACGTAAAATTGATTCAGATAAACAACAAACACTGTCTGTAAATGCTGACATCAAAACGTCTATTAAATGTGTCAGGAAAAAATCATGACATGCTGGTATGCTGGTCCTTCCTCTTGAGTGGAAGGAAAGGATTTCTTTCTCTTTCAAACTTTCGAATTGTGGAACAATTGCAATGATACATTAACAATAATTTTAACAGTTCTGTTTTCTTCTTTATTTTTTATTATTTTTACTACAGCTGTTTCGGTTGTTCTCTATGGGGAAAAAGTAATCACAGTGATTACTTAGTGCAAAACAAGAAGGATATATTGTATTTTTGAAACACAATACAACACAGACCCAGCTTTTGGTGCTGTCAAAAGCAGGTTACAGGCTAAATTCATATGTACATCTCAACTTGACACCTTTTTCATCTTTTTCTTTTGTTTTGTTTTTACAGTGTCTGTCTGTAATACTCCATTATGGAGTTCTATGTGTGTGGATTGTAACACATCTCTGTGTTCTTACACCATATGTTCTGCACATTGATAAAAGTCCCAGTGCTAGAGATATCTTTAGTTAGAATTCTACCTCAAGATATCTCTAGCACTGGAAAGCTTTTGAGGGTAGTGAGAGTTTTTTCTGACTATATACTGTCTTGTATTTGAAGTGCAGAGATTTTGCCTGTCTATAAGCTCTCATAATTAATAACCAAGAAGATGAAGGAAACAGATATAAGGATGATATAAAGTTTTGATAACTTGAAGTTCCTACAATTCTTTATTTCACCTAGAGTTCTTTTAGTGTTTTTTTTTTTTCTTTCTGGATAAGTTTTTTTTTTTTTTTTTCCAGTTCATTCCTATATGAGATATTCTTCTTATTAAAAACTCAGCTGTTGTGTTACACAAGTGAGAGGTAAGCAACTATAAAAGGTAAATAGCCACCTGGGGGTGAAGATGGAATTTGATCCCTGGCACTTTTCTTTTGGACATTCCATAATAGTTAATTAAACCTATATCATAGGTTTAGAAGGCATATAGTACCAAGAAATTTCAGGGGTAATATAATTTGTTCCACAAATGCCTCAATTATTTTCCATTAGATCTTCTGAAATATGAGAGTCAGAGAAAAGTAGTCATTTCCTTTACAGATCTTTGAATAAAAGAGCAGGGTTCCACATTACGAATCAGTTATCCTTGTGAATGTCAAAAGGTTTGAATTTTCCACTTCCATCTCTGATGTCTTGGCAGATATTAGCAAACATGAATTCTTCTGTTTATTCAGGGTACATTACAATACACTTCTGAAATGAAGAAAAAATAAAATATGCATGGTGTCAGAAATTCATTTTCTTTAGAAATTACAAATATTTCTAACCATTGGATTTTTTTCTTTAGTTTTATCATTTTTTTTTCATCAACGTAGCATCATTCTTTAGAGCATCTCAGCTCTTAACAGCTCTGTACAAGGCCAAAAAACTCTTTTTTTTTTTCTTTTTCTTTTTATATAATCTTCTTGAAATAATTCTGGTCTGGAAACTAAACCACTTCCTTGTTCTTTTTTTTCTTTTGTTTTTTTAATTAAACCTATTTGAAGCATACTTTTCTAAAAGACACCACAAATATTTAAATTATATCTTCAAAGGAAAAGTATATTCCTCTCAAGATTGGGAGGAATTGATTTGACAGGGCTGTATATCTACAGATATTCTTGCCTGGCTGGAATATTTGTAGATATACAACCCTGTCTAATCAATGTGCAGTCAATGTCTATGATGCCTATGAAGAATGAAATTTTTCCAAGAACAAAAGCTACAGGGGCCAAGCAGGCATCAACACATGCCTGTGATTCACTCCCTGTTTTTGACCTGAATCCAAAATTCAACAGGAAATCATTGTCTTTATCCAGTTTTGTCTAATAGAAAAATACAGTTGAAGTTGATTAGTTTCAACTCTTTACACTTATTTTGTTCCCTTTCACTGGTTTTATTTTAGAATAAGGAATGATCTGGGAGTAAGATATTGATATTCTAAGTAATTGTAAGAACAAAAAGTAATTGTAAGACATAAAGGAGTCAGGACAATCTTAAGAGAGAATAGAAGACAATATTTCAGATTCTTTTTCCCATTATACATTTATATATTCATCGTTCTTATTCT
This sequence comes from Crypturellus undulatus, assembly GCA_013389825.1. Classification (NCBI taxonomy): domain Eukaryota; kingdom Metazoa; phylum Chordata; class Aves; order Tinamiformes; family Tinamidae; genus Crypturellus; species Crypturellus undulatus. The sequence continues at coordinate 193,498 of VWPW01006697.1, read as the reverse complement.
TCAGAATATAGGAAAAGATATAAAAGAATGTACTCTCAAAGCATAATCTCAGCAAAAATTGAAACGGGGTTTTGACTGGGCACCTTTTTAAAGCATGTTTCTTAAAATGATCAATCTATCTTTGACCTGAATGGCAACATTAAATCCTATTTACAGCACTAGAGCATCCTATGTCAATAATCTTTGCTCTAAGAACTGTAAAGATCAGTTAGAGAACAGTCTATATCAATACAGTACACCTAAGATGTTCAGGAAATACATTGACAAGTCCTCAAATATAAAAAGAGTACAACTTCAGAGAAAATGTTAATCAGCAAAGAATTATTTATAATGATATCTACAGAACTTAAATGTTTGTTTGTTTTTCAGAGCTGCAGCAAAAAATACTATTGTGGCTTCCTTACCACATTATTTTATATTAGCAAAACTTTAATAAGTGAACATACTTTTTCAAAATGTATATGAGGAAATTCAAAAGTAGGAAGAAAAAGTCCTTGAATTTGCTACATATTATTGTGAGTACAATTGTACACATAGACAATTACTATGGATGAAGTGGTAACACAGTTATTTTCTACCTATAGTTTACATGATCCCATGTCAAAACCTCATTTGAAGAAAATAATTGGCCTACTTGTTAAACCCAGATGAATTGTCCTTCTCTGTGTTAGGCCTGTAGAAATAGTGTTCATTAGCCCATAAATGATTTTTGTGGTTACAATTCACCTCTGTGTAAAGCAGCCTCACAACTGAGAAATTTCCTGAAAAACTGCATATCCCTTCAGCAGACATTTCATTAGACCTTTCATTTAAGCAATTTGTATAATGGCTAATTAGAGGAAGGAATATAGTTAACTGTGGCTTTGAAATGCACTGTAGTGGATCATAAATACAGTGTTATTACTACTCTCAGCTAAGGCAAGTATGATTCTAATTTTAACTGTATATTTTATATTTTGTACACTGTACTGTGATTATATGCAAATTAGACTTTAAAAAAGGCTCACCTTTTTTTCCAAAATCAATTCCAGTACAGGAATATATTACATCCATGCACCTCATATGAACATGTACTTCTTTGACTCAAAAATAATAATAATATCCCCCAAATAAGTATTTATTAAATTAGCAGTTTGGAACATAGCTTTAATCTATCCAAGTTAATAAACCTCAGATGGGATCAGCTGCTTTTATGAACCTGCTGTTTTTTCTGAATTTATTCTCAAATGAAAAGTAAGTGCTTCCTTGGGTCTTCCAACCTATTTTGTCCTGTCTACATATTATACTTATTATTCCCACTACCCTAGCAATCAGAGAAGCTAATTCTCTTAGATTTCGATATCTAATCTTTGAAGAATCTTGAATCTTACATTAAAAAAAGCCTGAAGAAACGGTTGCCATGTCATTTGATTCAAAAGAGAAAAAAAAAAAAAAATCTGTTATTTGGTTATCAAGACTTGGCAACTTCCTTACCTAGTCAAAATTTGATATTTCCTTTAAAATCGAGGTAGTGCCTAATAGGACTAATTAATTTTTATTGTTGCACAAAGACCATAAGAATATTATAGAAGATGGTTTCAGTCCAAAAAAAAAAATAAAAAGGTAATAGATGACTTTTACCAAATTATGTACTCTTGTCCATGTTATATGGACATACTAGATTTCTCCACATTATATTATGTGTCTTGGTAATGAAAAAATGTTCAAATCCATTACATCAATTATTCACAGAATAATTACTGTAAAGAATAGTTACTTTTGAATTCTTGTTTTACTCATGCTTTCTTTTCAGTTGATTCTGATATCTCTTTACAGTAGTTGATACTATTTCCTTCCATCAGACTTTTTGATCAGATTTCTTTCTGATGCAAGGCCATAAAAAGACTCAGCTAGATAAGCCACAGTCCAGGGTCTGGGCTCAGACACTGGCTGTTAATGGAGGCCAGGTATGAAGCAAAGCTACCCTAGCCTATGCTCCAAGTCTGCTGGGTTTTACAGCTGTGAGGTTAGTTATGGCTAAAACAAAGATTCACAGTCAAGTACAGCATATGATATTTTGCAGGAATGTAGAATAAAACAGCTACTCATGACAAATTTTTCACCAGATAACTGGCCCTTAAGCATCAACATTTTATTTTCCTTCTGTTTCAACCATTTTTTATGACTACGTCCCTATTTTCGCTTTTGTCTAGCTTTCTTCTTTCACGTTCCTAGGTGGATTTTACACAATAAAAGTTATGTACTAGTTTTTAAAAAATAGTTTTTCAATTATATGGAAATAATACATGCCTCAGTTTCAAAAAAGTTAAGCTCTTCAGTAATGCAAATCCTGTTTACTTTTGTTTCAATATCTTAAAAAATCATGTAAGAGCAAATTGTTATTGGCCTGACTTCTTATGGTATTCTTCTAGATTCTGAAGAATTAAAAGAATATACGTATGCAAGATTCAGAAAAATAATAAAAACTATATGCTCTAACCAAAAAACAATCAACCCATTCTGTGAATAAACAATGAAGAGTGAAACCAACAAACTTAGTGGTGAATCCCAAGTTAAACTGTCGGAGATATATATTATTGTAAGCTATGTTTAATTACATTGGATGTTGGATAATGTGAGAGAAGAGCACTGCTGTGTCCCAGCTTTCATAATGTGTTTGCATTCATAATGTGTTTGTCTGATCAGCATCAGACCTGTGATGATTATGGATTTTTTTTTTAATCCTGTAGACTAGAAAAATGTCAAAGTTATTTTGGTGAAGTTTAACACATCATGACAAAATATTTTATTTTAGATTACATGAGATTCAGATATGTTTAAAAATAAATAGCATTTTCAAAATGCAACTTTAATTTCATTTAATTTTAGATTTTAAATTAAATCAATTTAAAATTGATTTAAATTAAAATTTGAAAAATAGAGCTTGAATAACATATCAGCTACTTCAAATAAACACAGTTGTTAAAAAAAAAACTTTGTCCTAACATTTAACTTTGCTCTTATAATAAATATTTATGTCAGCCATAAACCAATTCATCATAACTGAATTTGATCCTGACTTTGTAAAATATGTAAGATTGTGCTCCAAATGTTAATTAAATTCCTTTCTGAAGTCTATTTCTGAGGGTAGGTATAATGGCTTGGATGTTTTCCTTTCACTAAGATTTCATACTGTCATCCTGCTGGCTACAGAAAGCTCTAAGGATGGCTGCTTTATCTAACAGAACGATCTGCACAGGGAAACACCTAAGGCTTCATTTCAGCTAGAAGTGTTCAGCTTTTGACTGTTTCAAAATCATTCTTATTGTCTTCCCACTCACTGGAAAGGTGTTACTGGAAAGGTGGCAAATTCCTCAAGCGTGATGACAGATGTCTAATTTCAAATAACTTCTGGATGGCCAACAAATAAGCAAAATGTTAAATTATGTTGTCATCTGGAGGGATGCATTAAGCTGCTGAAGTAGATGTGAGCACTGACTGCCCAGTAACCTTTGCGCAGGAGTAGTGTGGCTATCTGTAAACATTTTAAGGTCATGGGTTTTATTCTAGTTCCTCACAAAGGCTGACATTTTGCACAAACCAAGAGAAGCACTGTACTGAATTTTGTTACCTAGGAAATACCTCCCTTTGATGTCCATTAGTATGAGTCAAATTAATTCAAGACTGTAAGACCATTAGATTCGATAAGGTTTCAGAGGAAAAGAATTTCTCATGTTCCAGACAATGGAGTTGTACCAAGAATAAATTTTGCCTCATTTTGTTTTGTATAGCTGCTCATTAGAATTCATAGCCTACATCCTTTGATAATGAAGTTTCCTCTGAAATGTGATAGCTCTCAGAAAACTAAAAGCTTGCCCTCCCCTCCTTGCCACTTCGGTCTTCTGCTACTGCAGACAGTTTCATGTTTCATGTGCTGGGAAATAGGTCAGCATTAACACAGATGTTACAGAGGCAGTTGTGTCTGGCCTAATGCTAAGCAGCAATTCCTCCCCAACAAATTCTTACTCTATAGCAATTTGTGTGCATTCCCCCTAATTCTGCACCAAATTCAACAGGAATATTGCAGGCCTTCTCCTTAGCTTGTTATGCCACCCATTTGAGCTTTAAGTTAAAAAAAAAAGGAGGATCATAGATAATGCTAAAAATCAGTGAACGATCAGCATGATAATCCAAAAGCAGATGAGACCGTAATTTTTGAAGTAGAGCAAACCTAAACACTGTTTTTTTTTTTTTTTTCTACTTGCCTACTTAAATAATAGAGCACCAACTATTCATGGTGTAAGCCAATTTTGAAATGGTAAGTGCAAAAATCCAAGATTTTGCTTTGTCGGTATTGATCTGCTTAACTTACAAATATGAATCTCAAGCAAAACAAATTGCTTACTGACACATACACAAGCTCACACATGAACATCCATCTATGCACACCTACTTGTATGCACATTTGTACTTTTTAAATCAATTGATGACAAGCTACTGGCGTACTACATTTTCATGATAAGAATTTTGTTATATATGAGATTCTTTTTTCCATTTCTTTTTTTTTTCATTTTCTTCTTTCCTTTTTTTTCCCCCATTTTTCATTGCACTCTATTTTAGTTATTAGACCAAATAAAATGATGAAGGGTATTAAATTCAGTACAATTAGAATGATTATAAAGAGTCAGTCCCAGAGTTCATAGTGTTTCAGAGTTTTGTAATACTTTTAATGAAACAAATTTTAGACCATAAAATAAACCAGTACTATTCTGAGTTCATGTCTGTATCTATAAGATGTTTTATATCTCACTTTGCAAAGCTGAATGTTAAATAAAAGCTTGGAAGTCATTGAATATCCTGGGATTAATATATCTAATATTCCTAAAGACCTGATAAAAATGAATCTTAAACCTCACATTGATCTAAGTGAAATGTGACGCTGAATGTCAGGAACAAGAATATCAGAACCTCTGGGGTACAACCAATAAAGTTAAAATTAATATGTTAGGACATTGCATATCTTCATCATTGTTCTTATATGTACTGAGATCACCCTTAAGCTTAACCAGAAAAGCATGAATATCTCTTTGGTGTTAAAAGTAGAACTTTAAGTCCAGATTCTTACTGTGCAAAAAATCCTTTTTCAATTTCAGGAATATTTGAAACTGGAGACTTATGCTGGATATATTTGCGACTAGGGCTTTGCCGGGGACATAAATCTATTTCCTATAAAGATAATGCTTTGACATCTATAAACAAATCAGTGCATCTAAAATACTTCTCCCCCGCAATAAATTCTAGATACTCTAACCTTTTTTCTTTGTTTCAAGGCTGGAGCCCACACACTTAGTAGAAATTATATAACTTTCAAACTTATAGGAAATTGAAAATATCTTGAATTCTAACTTCCTAAAAGTTCTGCATTACAAAACTCATTCTATAAGGTGTTTGTCCCACCTACAAATATTATTTGTACAGGAGTTATTTTCTTTTAATAGATGTTTAATATAAACTGGCATGTATATATCAGGAAAAGAAAATATATAATACAAATATGTGTGTGCATATTTAAATTTGATGGGAAATAATTTACGCTTCGACTCAAACTCTACGAAATTTTGAAGTAGGCAAATACTGGCCTAGGCAAAGAACTTGGAAATCCTAAACTGTATACAAAAATTCTCACATTATAATAGGCCACAATTCTGTAAAAAAAAAGAACTAGGAAAGCTCAGAAGTTGAGCTTTGTTGATCAGTTACAAATTCAGGGATTTAATGTCTTTTACAGTCACTCCACCACAACATATTTCTCCTGAAAAAATATTCATATGCTCCTATAGATAAAAACACACAACAATGAACATAACTAGAAACTTGGCTTAAACTGCAATATCTTTGGAAATCATGTATCGGTGTATTTAGACATACTGAATGCACCATCCATTAAAATAAAGTCAATTGATTATTGTAAGTGTCATCACAAAAAAGAGTGGATTTGGGTCACCACTCTGCAAGCTTCTTTATTCTAACAGAGGGATTTGCCAGAGGAATTTGCTGGCATTTTGTAGATCTGACAGGCATGTGGGTAGGTTGTTGCTATATTTAAAAACTGATTTATTGGAATAAAAATATACTTGTTGAGTATTTGTATCTGAGGCACAATGTATGATGCAAAGCCTAGGAAAGCAACAGAAAAATTGCTTTTCCTCTTCAATACTATTTTTTTTCCTGAACGTAACTTTGAATTTAAGATATATGAATTTGAGGATGACTTCAGAATCTTATCACCTTCTCAAATAAGAGAATTGAACAGTATAGAAAAATGAATTACTTTTATGAGATAAAGATGGGATAAAAATATTTGCCAAGATATAATCCAGCCAAAATGAGCATCAGAGTAAAAATGATATTATGCTTTGCTATTTTACTTTGAATAAACTATGGTATTCTCTAAATCCCATGCATATTTTGCTTTTTCCACTTTAATTTTCTTCCAGAGATAAAATTTTAAATCTGTCCTAAAGAGCTGATGATATCCCTGTGTCCCCTCTTATCACTCTGTAAAAGCTCTCTGATGATTTTAATGGTTTCCAGCTTATCCAAGGAAAAGGATTCTTGCTTAAAGTTATTTCTATGCTAATTTGTCATTTGCTTCCATGCTAATTCCTCATTTACTTCCTTTCTTTTAGTCCAGAGCCAATACTAGAAATATGAAACAATTCTAATACAGTTGTTTTCCTACTACTGTGGTCAAAGCTATTTTGCCAGCCATTACCCATCCTTTACTTTTATGCTTTTCTCTTGATCCTCTTCTTGTTTATTTTCAGAATTTTTATAACAATTAAAGACTAAAGCTCAGCTGGTGCTACTCCAATCGCTCAGGAATTAGGCAGTGAGAATGGGATCTTAAATTTCAGTGGCTGGGAAAGCAATCATTATACAGATAAAGCTTAGTCTAACATGGCAGCTTAGAAGCTGTATTCACACTATTTTAGAGATTGATACTGTGCCTTAACTTTTATTCTTGTTTGCAACCCAATTCTTTGGTTCTATTTTGGAAAAAAAAAAAAAAAAAAAAACAGGCTCAAGCAAAAAATTCCTCCCCTCCCTAGCTCCATTTAAAAGAAGGCTACACACTTTATTTACTGTAGTCCCAAAAAGAGATTTATGATAGCAAGTGAAGTGAAAGACAATAAAAGTGTCCTAAAATGCCACAGGGGATGACAGAGAGACAGTATTTCTGCGTGGGTTGATAAGACCAGCAGACATGTGAATCATCAGGAGGAGGAAGATCAACAATCATCCACCAGAAGTATTGGATGACTGAACTTCAGTCATTCAAGGAACGGACATAGGCTTTGGGTACAAGTTGGAAGTGAATTCTTAAATATTTAGGCAGTGAGATGAGAGATCTTAGATCATCATCCAGGTAGGTGATAAATCGTACAGGATTACAGCAGAATAGAACACTGACTTTCCTGGCATGACCTGAAGAAAACCAGCCCGTCAGCATGTTATTATAGTGGGAATTAAGAATTAATACTAAATCCAAAAAATATAAAATTGTAATTGCTTACAACATAATGGTAGTATGTTGACCTAAAAAAAAAAAGTAAAGGAATCTTTGTAGGAATCTTTCTAGCTATTTCATTTCACTTTAATAATAAAGTTTTTGACTCTTTCCAGTGTAGCATCAAAACTTCATCTTATTTTTGGTGTGGCACATATTAATGTTTTTAATCAACTCTAGAAAGGCAATGAAATGCTAATACACATGGACAACTTAAGTGGCACATTATTAAAGAGTAGTGAATCTTAGAATTGACCTCTGATAACTTCATAATTTCTGGAACATTTTCAATTCGCTATGAAACGCTGCCCATTCTGACTGACAAAACTGCTGGCTTCCTCTGAAATACTGTTAAGCAATGTAAACTCAAAAACATTAGGCTGCTAGATTTGTGTTGCTTTTCCCAAGGAGTCTTATTATTTCTTTTTATGCTTGTATATGCCTACAACTTTTGCTATTATTTTGTTTCTTTTCATTAACAGGAGACAAGTATTTTTCAATAAGAAAATTAAAAAGCAATTGAAATATTGTAATAAAAGATTTTTCAGTGTTTCAGAAACACTGAAAACACTGATATTAATTTATCAATTTAATTGTTTCTTCAAAGCAATATATTGCTTTGAAAGGCCACCCAAAGTGTATGTGGTAAATAAGCACAAGAAATAATACTGAATGCATGCTTCTTAATACATGAGATGCCTTATTTATCAGCTGCCTGTTGGTTAGTATGATTTAGACATCTCTATCTGACAATTTCACAGAAGGAAAGAGTCAGGTTATGGCATATAGCTAGATGCTTCTGATGAAATGCCTAAAGATGTGTTAAGTGCACACAGATGAATGTGTATATGTTGAAATGCATATTGAAACACTATGTGCACAGATGCACATAGTGTATGTGCATAGATGCACACAGTGTTTCAGCTTACACCCGTTACCCCTTGTCCTGTTACCATCCACCACACCACATCCATCCATCACAGAGAACAGCCTGATCCTATCCTCCCTACAATTGCCTCTCAGGTATTTGAACCTGTTGATCAAATCTCCTCTTGGTCTTCTCTTCTCCAGACTAAACAGGCCCAGCTTGCATAGTCTTTCCTCATAAGATAGATGTTTGAGTCACTTAATCAACTTTGTGGCTCTCTGCTGGACCTCTCTAGAAGCTCAAAGTCCTTTTTGTCCTGGGGAGCCCAGAACTGCACGCAGTACTCCAGGTGCAGCCTCACCACAGCTGAGCAGAGGGGCAGGATCTCCTCCCTCCACCTGCTGGCAACACTCTTTCTGCTGCAGCCAGGATCCTGCTGGATTTCTTGGCTACAAGCGCACATTGCTGACTCATGGTCAACCTGGTGGCAACCAAATACCTCTCTGTGGCAGCAGGTCAACCCCTAATCTGTGCTGGTGCCTGGGGTTATTCCTCCCCAGGTGCAGGACCCTGCACTTGTGCTTGTTGAACCTCATGAGGTTCCTATCTGACCAACTCTCCATCCTGTCCAGGTCCCTTTGAATGGCAGCACAGCCCTTGGGAGTGTCAGCCACTCCTCCCAGTTTGGTGTCATCTGCAAATTTGCTGAGGGTGCCCTCTGTGCCCTCGTCAAAGTCATCAATGAACAAGTGGAAGAGCACCACGCCCAGTACTGACTCTTGCGGGACACCACTGGCCACAGGCCTCTAACCAGACTCAACCCCATTTATCACCACCCTCTGAGCTCTGCCATCCAGCCAGTCCTCAATCCACCTCACTGTCCACTCGTCTAGTCCGTACTTCCTGAGCTTCCATATGAGGATGTTATGGGACAGTGTGTCAAAAGCCTCGCTGAAATCAAGGTAGACAACATCCACAGCTCTCCCATTGTGAATGAATTTTCATTCAATGAATTTTCTTCGAATGAATTTTATTTAGTTTCCCTGTACTTCTCTTTAACAGCATTTTTCTTTGATTTTAATTCATTTCTCACTAGTCTCTTGGCTTTCAGAACTTTATTTTCTCTGTCTAACTTGCAATTTGGGAATATAATATGTAGATCTGAGATTTTAAAATTAATAATAATAAAAAAAATAGTTAGCAGTCTTTTATTCTACTAACATTTAATTGGCCAGTCCAGCGGCATACAAGAAATACACCGCATTACTAATTTGCAAACCAAAATGGAGGATGGGCAGTAGAATCCCATCTGTACTTTCAAACATCTGTCAATGTTTTCCAAGCTTCCAATGAAGCCTTCCACATATGCATAAAAAACTATTTTCACAGTTTAGGTTCACTGACCATGTTGAAATATATTTTCTTGGAGTCTGTCAAAGTTATTTTAAAACTTTTTTTTCTTATTGGAATCTATTTTAATCAGACATTCCCATGGACAATACATATTCATAAAGTATCTGTATACAAGTGATTTTTAAAACTTCATATAATCTTGCTGTTTTATGTATTGCAAAAAAAAAATCAGTTTTTGAAGTTTGACTTTAAAAGTTAGAGTTGATTTATGCTGCAGTGAAGAAAGTAAGTCAGTCAGTTGTTTTACTTGTAACAGGAGTCTCAACATTATTCTCATACTGCAACTGCTTTCATTATTTTTTCTTGAATATACCTAATATAGAGGGGCAAATCTTTCTTAATTCTAATTGATTGTTTAATTTTAACTAGCATAAAACAAATTAGAGTCAAACATGCACCTGTACAAAGCATTGTGATCCAGTGCATTTTTTATCACCTTAACTTCACTGCACAAGATATAAGTCCTCAGAAATATATTTAAGCAGATTTAATACTGTTTGCAGTGCAGCCAAAAGCTTGCTTTACATACAGTAGTGGCACTAGAAATTTAGATTGTAAGCTATTTGTGCTAAATGTGACTCTTCTCATATCCTGAATCTCTTTTTCAAGTCTCTTTTTTTTTTTTTTTAATAATAGCAGAGGATTTTTATGATGGTTTCAGTTTATGGTTGTGCTGTTTTTCTTTCTTTCAAAACTCTATAGGACTTTTAATTTTTAAAGTCTTTGTCTTGATATCTGTCAGCACTGGGTTAACTTGATACGTTGGTGTATATATAGTTTTTAAAAGCAAGTCTACAAAGTTGAATCTACATTTGCACAGTCTGTTCCCCTGAACTAATCATTTAAATCATGCTAAATGAGACTTGTAAACATTTTCCCTATTCTGAAGCAAAGTTAAATAGAAATTTGTTTTTATCAGCAAACTAAAGTTTACTCCTTAGAAATTCATCTTTCTGTGGAAAAAAAATAAAAAAACCTTGATTCCAGAAAAGCAACAGCAATAAAATCAAATAGTAGAAGTGACCTAAAACTGAGAATATATATATTTCCTTAAAATTGGCTGATCATTTATAATGTCTTCCAGAAATATAAATGCAATGTTCAGGTGCATATAAAGTCACTCTTTTGCTCTCACCACTGGATAAAGAAAATCTTACTTTTTGTTGTTGTTTTTTATTCATTTTAATCAAAGGAGAATAAATGAAATACAGCAGGTGTACAAGGAGAGGCTGAGAGAGCTGATGTCATTCAATTAGAAAAAAAGAGGTCTAGGAAGGAATCTTTTACCTAAGCAGAAGGTTTAAAAACTCAGGGCCAGTCTTATCTTAGAGGCAGATAACAACAGCATTAGGGACAACAGTACGGGAGAATGGGAATTCCAGTATTGATATTAGCAACATATTTAACACCGATGACATACAGGCTATAGGAGCAAATACTTAATTCTCCCTCAAATTTGAATATTTGTTTTTAGGTCAGCACCATGTCATTTTTAAGCCTGTTTTCTTGCACTGTCAAATTCTTTTTTTTTATTTATTTATTTTTTTGACAGATCCAGGTATTGGTAGTTTTTTCCTTTGAGCACAGAACCAGAGGCATCTCCAGAAAGTAAGTGTTATTCTAGGGAATTCAGCTAATTCTCAGGTGAAAATGAAAATAGAAACTAATTAGCATAAATCGGTCTATGCTGCCAGCTCCCCAAATTGATAGTCCTCCCAAAAGAGCAGTAAACAATAATTAGCTGTCTAGAATCTCATCAATTTGTGTACTTGTGATTATAAAAAGTTTATTTCTGCTATTCATTTTAGATTGTAAGTGGAGTTCTCATTTAGATGTAAAGTCTTTTTAGATATAAACAAATGTACAAGTGCTTAAATACTTACTAGCAATTTCTATACTTTTTTATGGCTGAAGTTCAAATTAATGTATACATATCATAAAATTTAAAAATGTAATGTCAGAAATCCTGTGAGATGAGTAAAAGGAGTGGGAATACTTTGGTGCAATTGTCTCTAGTTTCTTAAGGAAGGCTGATAATTAATCAGTCTCACCCCAAATCTGGGCTAAAGCAGAGGTAAATGGGAAGACATTCACCTGACACTAGTGAGCCCGGTGAGTTTTGAATAAAAATACACTTTTACTTACATTTATTCTAGTGATTCCAACATTTCTAGAGAAGAATACACTCAAAAAAGACTAAGCATATGTCGTCATTAATATATACAAGCATTACATATACTATATGACTCTGTCTCTAGCTAAGAAACTTCCTTTGGCAGAGGTACCACTGAGAGTATTTTTGCTTTGGGGCAGGGGAGAGAGGGGGAGGATCATAGTAACAGGATGTAGCACAGCCCTCTGCCCCTTTGGAGTTCACTAAATGGCAATGAGTCATGGCTAAAATACAGACAACAAAATACAACAAGTGCAGTCACTACAAATTTGGGTGCATTGAGTACACTGTATGGGCATGCACTAGATTCATTGAAAACACCTCCTCAGGGACTTAAGTTAGGAGATGGGCATGAAATTGCAGGTAGAATATTAAATAGCACAATAATAATGTGTACTAAAGAGGGCTTAGTAAGTTTTTATTTTTGGACTTGATTCAAATATCATTACTTCCATATCCAACTGCCCTTTGCATGTTGCAGGGACCATTTCTGCAGTGTCAACACCCTTTGTGAGAGAATTGCTTGAGAAAGGGGAAATTAGAGAAAAACTAGGGCCTAACACAAGTTATGGCATTACAGAAGCTTGCTTGAGGTGAGAGACACTTACCACTTCCAGGATGGTTGGGATGTGTGGAATCCTACTTCTCCATGATTCCCTTGGCAACACAATGTGTCCTCCTAGCACACCTGAATAAGAGTGAACAAAGAGTGGAGCAACACGGAGGCACCATGGCCAAACTTTGTTGGACTCCCTGTGGAGGTGGTAACCTGATGGTGCTATGGTGCAGTGCAGCTGATGAGTGAATGGAAGGTGGAGCAGAGTGAAGACACCACACCTCCCTGTAGAGGTGGCAACCTGGTCATATCACGCAACTGATAAGCCACATAGGGTGATAGGATGTCTGATGCTGGGCCAACAATGGTGGCATATCATTCCCCTCTGATGGGCTTTGCTCAAATTTCTCTTCATTCTAGTCTCAGTACAATACCAATACACAACCCCAGCCCGGGCGTTACCCACTTCCAAGAAACTACCACTCCTCACTGAGCATTCTTTCTAGATTTTCCATTAACTCTGGAGACTTTTTAAAACAACAAATAATGAAAGTAAGTATGACTAAGAGTCACTCAATGTGAGTCACCTAAATGTAAAACAAAAAATATAAAAGGTGAATGAAGGAGGGATATAGTAAGAAGAGGAACTAAAAAAGAAGGAAGAAGGAAAGGAACAAAGAAGCAAGAAGGGATAGGGAAGACTCTATCCTAACTTCCGGGTCAGTTAACAGGTTGAACTCCTTTCCTCCCCTCTGATCGGGACACCGCATGAGGAGAATCTTGGAGGCTGAGAGCCCTCTTGCATCTTCCGGGTGAGTGATGATTGCGCATTTGTACACTAGGCACTAGCTAAGAACTCCGCACTGTAGTAGATAATTTCCTGTACTGACATCCAAAACCTGTTCTCTAAATGTTGCATTTGAATAAATCATGCTGTTCATGAATGCGATACTTCTTTTGAAGGACCTACAGTTGACAGACTGTTCATGAATCTGGTACTACCAGAGTCGGGCATATGGTTACCCAGTTACCAGAGTATTTGATATCCCTATTAAAAGATGAGTCCAGCTGCCCCCAGTCCTTCTAATCTTTGAGGATCAGCTGGAATGCAAAGGGATTCATCTCTTGCCAAATTTGCTGCCTTCCCCCCACCTCCTCCCTTTCCCTTCCACCAAACTGTAACACCCTTTTAGTAATGGATATCTCCCATGATTTAATTCTCGATTTGGTCTTTCAGTAACACACAATGCTGTGAGTGTGTGCTACCTTTGGGTTAGCTGTTGTGGTGGGTAAACTCCCCAATGCAGCTTGATTTAATGACTGAATACCGCAATATCTGTTTGTCTTCTTTTGAAAGGTAACAAAGTTGACTGTATTGTACTGTGCTTTATTTCAGCATGATACTTCCTCCTCCTGGCAGTATATCAGCTAAATTTTCTCCTTCGCCACTCAGTGAAACATAGTTACTTCTAAAGCCAGTTGCCCACATTTAAACATGCACTAATCAAGTTCATCCTTTATAAAAATCAAATCACCTCATCCACTCAACCAAATCAACTCTCATCAATAATCCCATGGACATAGGCACCATATAGATTCACAGGAAATAGTTATTTCCTAACCCCTAGCATTTGGTTGTACTTTTTGGCTGTACTTTTGTCCTTGTATATGCCATTTCCCTACTCTATAATCACTTTTTAATAATTTTTAAAATAAATCAATTTACTTTCTCCAAAGGAAAATCAAAATACATTTCCTCTTTGCAATCAAAATAACTGAAATCTTCTCCCATGTGTACCTGTTTGGTTAGCAGTTATTTAATCCTATAAATAGCAGTTATTTAATCCTATAAATATTTAACAATTCAAAAATCTCCGAAATGCAGAATAATGAATGGTTCCTTTATTTATTAGTTTATTTATTTTTATTATCTTTTTATTTTCTTTATTTATTTTCTTTTTTCTTTGCAAGCAGGACAGCTTGGTGAGGGAGGATGTCTGCAGTATCCTTCCTTTCTTGTAGGGAGTTGATATTGGGATTTTAGGCCCTTATAGAACATCATTATGACCTTTAGATAAACCCTGGTCGAGGCATGTGCACCGGGGCTGTGTACATGGGGGTCCCGGTGCCCCCTGTACGACCCCTGGAGGCTGCGCAGGCCTCCTAGCACCTTCCAGAAGGTGCTAGAACCCCGAGGGTGGGGGCCGGAGGCCCCAAAGGTGGGGGCCTGGAGCGATCTGCCACTCCAGGCCGCCCGCCTACCGACCGGAATCCTCCAATCCCCATCAGCTCCCACCTTTCCCCTCCCACTCTCCTCCCACTCTCCTCCCCTTACTTACCTTATAAAAACCCTTGTTCTTCCATAATAAACGTTCTGTTGTTGGTTGGTTGTTGGTTGTTGTTGGTTGGTGTTTGTGCGCGCGCGTTCATATGCTTCACTCCTTGCTCCTGTGGAGTCGACTTCGAGTGGAGAAGGAGGTGCATCCCTGGGTGCCACTCTACCGGAAGACCTCACCTGAGGATCCTAGGAGGATTAGTGCAGCTGTTCTCCCCTGCAGCTGTGCACGTAAGTGCCGAGCAAGCCTCGCCCCTCGGGGGTGGCTGGGAGGCCAGGCCCGTGCATCGATATCGGTACCTAGCGCGGAAGCCGAAAAAGGACACGCGGCCCAGAGACGGGTGCGTAGCGGGACAGCCGGGCTGTGATGGTGTGCTACGCCCCCGGTTTGAGACGGCAACACTTTTTATTAACCAAATCATGCATATCCTTGAGAAGGCAACTAATATTTTGAAACTATTCATTAAAAATGTAGTGTTACTTAAACAGAAATGAAAACTCAACCACATGATTCAAAAAGGTGATCTTTTTATTAATATTATATCTATTTTATTTATATTATATGTATAATGCTTGTATTATATATTTTATTAATACTTTATTCTACTGTTTTTAAGTAGTGCATAAGAAAAATGCAGTGTTTAACATATTTCTTGAGGAGTAGTATCTCAGAATTCACAGATCAATTACTACCAGTGTTGAAGCTTCCAGTTAAAATGGATTGGCAGAATAGGGGTGGAGCAGATAAATATTATAATTACTTGAAATTCTGTTTTTATTCTCTACCTATATTAAAAATTATATACGTATTTAACTTAGCAACAATTAAAACTGATATTTTTCTAAGACTATCTGAGAAGTGCAGCTAATCAGAATAATCGCCCATACACTGCTTGTCTTTAAAGAAGTTCATAATGTCACTGTCTACATAGGAGTTTGTTTTGAATGAATCTACCAGGTAATAAAGCAAATTTCCTTTTCTTGCATTTTTGTGAACTCCTGTATCTTTTAAAAATTTTCAAACTGAGGACCACTAAGATACATTGTGTGGGCTTTGGACAAAATTTTAGTAAAAAAATGTTTTTCCCAATAGCATTATTGTCCCTCACAGAGTAATATTTTTATTATGGCTATTAAAAAAAAGACCTCAATTTAATATAATAAGATTCTAGACATCAGTCAATTATTTCAATTTAAATAATTTCAATCTATTGTCAGAATAAGAAGCTTATCAAAAGTTTTTTTTTCACATGAATTTTTTTTTCCTTTGAGTCAGCATTTTCCAGGGAACAAAAAAGTCCAACCTTTTCTTCGAAGAATGTGTTAATTTCATCCCTCTCAGGTTGATTTCATACCTCCTTACTTTAAAAGAAAAATAAAATTCTCAAAAAGATATTTGTTAAGTAAGTTATTTTATGGGGTCTTGTTTTTTTTTTTCTAGGTTTTCATATTTGCTTTATCAAGCTTTTCTTGATAGCTATAAATTAATTCAGCACAGAGCTAGATTGTTCTTCAAATGTTTTTGCCATTTTTCACTTTTGTTACATACTTGAAACATTTACAGACTGCATTTTCAATGAAAGGGTATATTGATAAATGATGTAAAATTGATTAAAATTCTCTTACGGAAGTTTGAAGATGTAAACCAGATTCAGTTCCTTTATTTGAAAATTTAGGAACATGTAATTTTTTTTTTTTAATCTGTCAAGGCTAAGATTTTGAAGATATTTTCACTGTAAATTAGAATTACCCGCATGAATATCAATAGTAGAACCTTTGCCAGACAGAATTAAGCTGTAGCTTTCATTTCCTAGTTATCTGTTTTCTGCATTTAGGAAAGCAATGTGAGGTTAATAGACCACAGTTCTAACAATGTAATGTTTATAAATGATAAATAATATGGAAGTGTAAGAAAGAATTCTGTATTCATTAGGCCTTTTAAAATGAAGACGGATGCCAAAATAAAGACTGTAAATCTGATATAAGACTTATACATGAAACAAGCTGCCTATATTTTCGCTTTTCTGTTAAATTTCTTTCTAATCAATCAAAAAGACTCAGTCAAAAACACGAGTGTGAACACTGAAGACATTCATGAGTGTGATCACACAAATACTGCCTTTTTTTTTTTTTTTTTTTTAACAGACTAAAAATGATACCTGAAATCTCTTAAAAGTCTTGGCTGGTGAAGAATTACTTAGTAGATATGGCCTATATGGCCTAGTCTGGATCGTGGTAATATACACTTAAAAAAAAAAAAAAAAGTAGCAAATTTGAGATGAAAGAGCTGAATAAAATCCACAGTTTATTCATGAATTGCACCTTAGTCTTTTTGCAAGGTATTGTCAATCATTAGAACATTCACAGTTCTCTATTTACAGTGATCTGTGAATGTGGGTATGTAGATATCTGATTGGAATTAAGAGGAGCTGCTAGCTAGTAACGGTTTTGAAAATGTTTGTATTTTAAATACATGCTTAAGAATTGACTGTTTTATTTGTTTCACAGCTTTATAGCTTTATACCAGTCTCCGTTTTAAAGCAAAAATCGCCATAATCTGACAGAAACACCGGGAAAAAAAAAAAGTCGGGAGAGAGGGAACGCTGAACTAGAAGTACAAGTTAGCAATTTCCTTTTTTAAAAAAATGTTTTTTTCTCTCATTTTTGTGCTCAGAAACCCTTACATTACTTTTCTGAAAGCAAATAGAGTCATTGTGTCATTATCAGACCTCCTTGCCTGCTCTACAACAATTGCCTTTATAGCTTAACTGTAGAAGTACTAGATGCTTTATCTTATTTTGAAATAAAAATTATACTAAATTTTCTATGAGAAAATTAGGAATATCTTTATTTTCTTTGATGGTTCAGTGTTTCATTTCATTGGCATTAATTAATGTATTATCCATTTGTAGAAGAACATATAGAGGAGGCAGGAATTCAGTCATTTAAAATAAATCCCTCTGAATTTATAATGGTTAAAATAAATCCTAGAGGGAGTGACAGTGTGCTTTGTGCAAATTGTCAAATGCTTGTTCTAAAAGGCAAAGTTAAACATTTTTTTTCTCTAATCATGATGTATTGTTTCTACCTTTTCAGAAATATTTTCTGAATGTTACCTGCATCATATCCATTTGATTCTTACTCTGTATCTGTATTTTTTTTTTTCCTGGACACTGATTGTCATGACAAAGAATAAAAATGGTTTCCAAGTATGCCAGATCTGAATAGCAAATTGTAGATAACCTGCTTTTAAAAAACATCTTAGAGAGGAATAATAAAACTGGCAGCAGGAGGAGAAAAGGGGGCTTCTTGCAGCAAATCCAAAGGCAACTCCAGGTGGTGCTGCCTTAGACAAAGCCACAGCGCATGCTTTTGCCTCTTCCTCCACTGTCAAATGGAAGGGCATTTTCCGTGCTTGTTCAATTTTTTTTTCCTGCTTGCCTCAGCCAAGTGCTAGATGCTCTCCAAATCTGCATTACACTGTAGTAACATTACAAAAACTAAACCATGTTATTTTGAAAATTTACAGTGCCGTCTGTGGAAAGAAACCAGTGATTAAACTGGGCAATGAGGAGTGACAATGTGGATGTACCCCCAGGACGTCCCATAGAGTAGATCGGCACAGGAGTGACAGTGCCCCAGCAAACCTTACCCTCAATGCAGGGAAGTAAAGGTGCTCCCATGGGCTCCCCAAAGCATAAGACTCCTCTTCATGCACAGTGGTCACAGTCACCACCCTTCTGGCAGGGTGCTACAGTAGGACCCCAGGAGGACAGGGATGCCGGATCCATGTATGGATCGCTCAGAACAAGGTCAGAAATGGCCCCTTGGACCAGAATATGGGTCTCGTTGTGTCAAGACACCTGACGCAAAAAGTGGTCATGCCCTCATGTAAGAGAGGAGGAGCCTGAGCTCTGTAAGAAGGACTAAAGTGACTCCAGCAAATCCACTTTGAATCAGCTGTATTTCAAAAACTGGCCTTCATTTTGTTGAAAGGTCAGAGATGACAGGCCTGTCAGCTCCCTGACTGGGAGGTTACACTGATGGACCAAGAGCTCTTCCCAGTTCCCAATGATATCTCAGCCATCACTGGTTATATCTAGCAACCTGCTGTCGTCATAAGGCATGGTTTCTGTAAAAAAGAAATCCAAAAGTTCTCCAATCTCAGTATAAGAGATCACAAGCCAAAGAATCTCTGGTCACTGAAGTTTGGATTGAACTTTTGGGTTAGAAATGCTCTGTAGGCATAGTGATATGTTTGGAGAACAATTCCCTGTAAGATCAAAATACTGGAAAGCAAGGAGGACTAACTGAAAAGAGTTTAAAGAACACAATATTTTCTATTGAAAGGTTGTTGTTGGACCCCCGCGCGGGCTTACCGACGATGACCGCCCCGCGCTGCCGCAGCTAGTGCCCCGCAGCTCCCCTGTGCTGCCTCGATTGGCGGTTCTGCACAGGTCTGCGGACCAACCCCTGATATGCCTCAGCCGGCGGATCTTACCGGGGGCCCGAGGCCGCGCGATCTTTGTAACCCCAGATGTAATAAGTTTTTATTCCTCCCAACCCCAAGGGTTAGGCCCCTCTTACCACTCCCGTGAAAGCAGCTGGAAGGGGATTAAGGCAGGCTTCCTGGAGTCACCTCAGGAGTTGGGGTCAGCGGACGTGAGGCGAATGGGCGTGGGGTGACCTCTCACCCTTGCCAAGGATCGCCCTCACAGAGGTCCCGACTAGGATGCGCTGCTGTTAGGCAACTGGGATCAGGCAAGTTACCGAAGAAACAAGACACACCCAGCGCTAGGTGGCCTTAAGCAGCAAAGCCGTTTATTTCCATAAAACAATAACTTATATAGGGTAACCGAGGGGAGGAGAGAGGGTGGAACTAAGGAGGAGCAAGGGCAGGATAGGGTAGATGCTAATTAGGGGGCTCAGGTGAGTGGACCGGCCCTGTCGGTGGGCGAGCAGCCTGCCAGGGCAGACTGCTCCTGGTCCCCACCTTTGGGGCTCCGGCCCCCTCCCCTGGGCTTCCAGAAGCCTCTGGAAGGCCCTGGCACCTGCTCAGTCAGGCCTGACTGAGCATGCGCAGGCCCAAGAGGTCGCCCAGGGGGCATCCAGACACCCCTGTACAAATGCCGTCTGAGCATGCCCTGTAGCAGGGTCGTGAAAAGGGCACCAATGGCAGTTGTTCTCACCTTTTCACGATTTCCTACAATTTTCTTCATTCAACTACTCTATTTCATTAAAAGGCATAATTTATCCTATTTTCTTATGGTTCAAGTTCTAAGCATGCATGGATATTCTTCATTACTCTCATTTAACATCCTCACTAAACAACTGTAGTTACTCTAATACGGGATCAGAATATAGTCCCAAAGTTGGCTAAGGTGTAACCTTTTATATGGTTTTGTTTACTCTGGATTTGATGTTAAAATTTCTCCCTGAAGCTGAAATAAATCCAGCTAGTATTTTAAGTAGACATGGAGATGCACATACATAAAGCTTATATGGACAAAATATTTAGGTCCTTAAGGGATATAAGATCATAGTGCTGCTATTTGTTTTTTTCCCTCTGCAGACAGCAGCCTACCAGCAATGATTTTATGGTTCTACAAGTCACTGTTTGAACAGAAGATGAAAGCAAAGTGGCCTGTTGATGAACTAGTATAAAAAATTATTTAAGATGCTAGTATATTGTAGTTTGGCAGCCTTTCTTCCTTTGAGGTCTGTTACTGCACTGTAATGCTTGCAATTATAAGTTACACTAAGAACATTCTGTGAACTAAAAGCAGTAAAGTAATGTTGGACAAAAATATCAGCAGTTGAGTAGGCAAGTCCTACCACCTCAGTTCATCTGCATGTTTTTGCAAGATTGTACTGGGTTATTCCTTCCTCTTGAATCTTATGTTTTAAGTGAAACATACTGGGAAATTTGGAAGAATTAGCCTTTTTATCTTTAACTAGATTCAGCAGCCTTCTACCACCTCACCCTGTGTTGATTACTGATACATTTCTGTGCTTGTTTTATTTATTTATTTGTTTATTTGAAACTTCACAGTTTGTACTGCCTCAACAATACCCAGAACTCTTAAAATAAGTATAATCAAGAGCTTAAAAGAAACCTGAAGGCTGCATTGGCTCACAAAGAGAAATAATCTTATCAGAAAAAGTTGACCCTTCTGAATTATCATTGTTTTTCCTCTAATAAATAATATTTATTTAGTATTTTCTGTTTTATCTCATATGAAACTTTTCTTCTCATACTACATAAATATTGTTTTCCACTGTATACAGATTTCAAAGGACTTTCAAGTCTTCAAATAACCTTTAAAGTATTCCACTCATGACAATTACAAATATATCTGCCCTCACCTGCTTTGCTGTTTTGCTGTTCAGTTTCTTCAGATAAATGAGGTTTGCAAAATAAGATGATAAGTGTTCTAAAAATACACTTTCCAGAATGTTGGTATAGACAGGCATTTTGAACTGGAAATGGGTAGGGAGAACTAAAAAAGTAGGAAGTGGAAGAGGAAGGAATATCCACTACTTTTTTATGTATGTACTGTGTCCGCTTTTGAGATACTTGTTTGCTTTCAGGCTAACCAAGGCCTGAAAAAAACCGAGATTGTTAAGTTTAAAAACAAACAAATAAAAAAACAAAACCAAACACATTAATACTATAAAACATCACAACAGTATTAATTAATTTATTCGATGGACTAGAATATTTTAACTTGAATTCGTGAATCCTTTGCCTTATCACAGTTTAAAGCCTTATCTGTTAAGGGAAAACTCTGCAGTATGAGGAGCTGATGCTTTCTGATGCTTTGACCCGGGTTCTGTGTAGATTAGAATGGCCTGGGGATTACTCTAACCTATGCCAGCTGAGTACGGTCCCTAAGGAGCCTTCTGTCATCTGTAGATAGCCGCAGCAAAATATATACTTGTTTTTCCTTTTGATATACAGGGAACTGCAGATTGTGGTGAAATATCATCCAACTACTCCTGCTCTCTGGCTTTTTGCCTGCTCAAGAGATGCAAGTTTTGCCTCTTTTTTAACATTGTGAGATAAAAGAAATAGAATAAGCCAGTAGCCTGTCTGTTATTCTTTGTATACTTAATAACACTAACCACCACCAAAATCTGAAGCCTCTTGGCTTCAGATTGCCACCAAATTACAATTTCAAATGGAAGCAGACTCTCTTCAGGCATCTGACAGAGATTTCAAGAAAGATGAATTATATTCGCAAGAAGTATTACATGCAGAAATACCAATTATTAAAATCCCCAGTATTTATACAGTATATCCAGGCAAATTATCTGACAAGCTGAAAAACTTCTGTCATATTCCCTTATATAACATGTTCCAGTGCACTGAAATTTATTTCAAAATAACTTGGCAACTATGAATAATGGATTACAGCAGGCAAAATCTGATTTCCCAAATCGACATGTTAAAGTCAAGTCTTTCTTTATCAGTTATAATAATAAGTTTTCCACTTCAAAACTTGTTTTCAAAATAGCAAAAAAAAAAAAAAAAGAAAAAGAAAAACTAATAATGAAAATGTTTCATTTGAAAGCCAGGGCACTCATTATTTATACATACTCTATCATAGGCTCATAATAACCCTATTTCACTATAAAATTGCAAAAGAAATAGATTGGTCCTTCAAACCAATAAAATGATCAACCAAACCCCAAATAAACCACCTGAAAATGATTGATAACCTTGTGACTGGCCTCAGCCAAAAGCTCACATATGAGTTGTAGCCTACACCTTGTATGTGTTTGTTAAAATGATGATTATTTGGGGGAAATGAGATTCAAAATAAATATCTTTGCATATTAAAGGAAACTCTCCTTTCTGAGGTCTGGAGTATCAGTCTGGATCCATGAGAAGATACGCAAGGGCAAACAAGCTCCAGGCTTTGATGGAGACTGCAGAGACCCTTCAAGGGGCACTTCTGCCATGCACAGTCTCTGCTTTCCTCAGAACTCCTCATTCAAAGTTTTCCCTTATGTAGGGAGATTGATCCCTGGAAAACAGGGCGAGGTCTGATTGGTTTTCCAGATAAGCTCTCTGTAATAAATTATGTCCAACATATAACACATACTTGGAAAGAAAACAAAGCACTGGCAGGTATACTGTCAAAAGGAGTGAGGCAGCTGGGTAAGGAAGATCCCAGAATGATAAAGGTTGCAAGGGACCTCTGAAGATGATCTAATCCAACCCCTGTGTGTAAGCAGGGTCACCCACAGCACATTGCACAAGGTCGGATGCAGATGAGTTTCAGTATCTCCATAGAAGCAGACTTCACAACCTCTCTTGGCAACCTGTTGCAGTACTCTGTCACCCTCACAGTCATGATGCTTTTCTTCATGTTTAAGTGCATCATCCTGTGCTTCAGTTTTTCTGTTGTCTTGTCCTTGGCCACTACTGGTAATAGTCTGGCCTCAGCCTCTTGAAATCCTCCCTTAAGGCATTTATACATATTGATAATATCACCCCTCAGCCTTCTCCTTCTTTAGGTTATATTGTCCAGCTCCCTCAGCCTCTCCTCACAGGACAGATGCTTCAGTCCTCTAATCATATTTGTAACCATTCACTGGGCTCTCTCTAGTAGTTCCTGTTGTTCTGGGGAATGTAGAACTGGACCTCCAGATGTGGCCGGACCAAAGCTGAGTAGAGGGGGAGGATCAACTCCCTCGACCTGCTGGCAACGCTCCTGCTAATGCAGGCCAGGATCCCATTGGCCTTCTTGGCTACAAGGGCACATTGCTGCCTCATGGTTACCTTGGTGCCCATGAGGATTCCCAGGTCCTTCTCTGCAGAGCTTTTCTCCAGTAGGTCAGTCCCCAGCCTGTACTGGTGTCTGGGATCATTCATACGTGCAGGACCCTGCATTTGCCTTAGCTGAACTTCATGAGTTTCCTCTCCACCCTTCTCTCCAGCCTGTCCAATACCTTCTGAATAGTGGCACAACCCTCTGGTTTATCAGCCACTCCTCCCTGTTTTGTATCATCAGCAAACTTGCTGAGGAGACACTCTGTCCTTTCATCTAGGTTATTGATGAATAAATTGAACAGGATTGGACCTAATACTCCTCCAAGAGGAGTCTCAAGAGTGTTCTTCTCTTTCATTTACAAACACTTTTGTGTTGTCTTGTTCAGAAAATAAATGACATACTTTAGTTTGACATTAACATGTCTTCATTTTTTTGATAAGCCTCAGCTTTTGCCTGGTCAAAAAGCCTTGGAAAGTCATAGTAGGCTGTGGTCATTGAAGAAGAGGCTGCAGCAGTCCTACACAAGACCATATTTGCACAGCGGAGATGACCACTCAGAAGTGACTGATACCTCCAATCTTTTCACCCCCAACAGTAGAAGCAGCAATTGCAGGTTTTTTACCCTGTGAGTCTCTGCCAAAACCCCATCCATTTTTATTATAAAGCATAAGCTATGTCCAGATCCTTTGCAAGGAAATGTCATTTTTGCTGATATTACTGATAATTTTTAAGCTGGCTTCTGTCTTTTGGACAATTTGGACTACTTTTTGTGGGAGACAAATGGCTTGTCTCCCTTCTCCCAATATGCCAGGGCCAACAGTGTTTCAAAGTTCTTAGCAAAGGTTGACTTCAAAACTTTGGGAATTTAAAGTGAAGAAAGTTAATAAAGAACTTTCAGAAGCAGATTTTTTATTGTAAACAGTATGGAGTGAATGAGCATAAATAACATGCATTCATCACAATCAAATGATCACACATATCAAAAGTTTTAGGAGAACTCACAGTAATAAACACCAAAAAAATAGTTTCTTCAGCACAAGTTTGCACGTGAGAAAGAATCCAGAATAATAATATAAGATTTTTTTTTTAATTTATGTTTTCCAATAATTTCTAGATTTTTTCAAGAAAATTCAAGTGGGACTCAAGATAGTAATTTGCATGATTATCCTTAGAGTAAATATGTTCTCCTGACTTCAGTGCTTTATTGTATTTCTCAAAAAGTCTGCCACTACAAAAATAATTTACCTTAGTTATTATACACAATAGGGGATCCTCATTTACTTTTAGTGTTCTCAAAGAATTCATTTTGTACATTGAGATACCTAGATGAAGGGAGTTATCTCTCTGTCCAGTCATTTCTCCTTCTATAACCCTTTGTTCAAACAGCTTTCCAATAGTTTCTTTCTCTCTACCATAAAAAATACTTACGGAATTTACTGAGTACTTTTGCAGGTGTGGATAGAGAATGCTTTTTCCTTATAAATGTACAGGAGACCTATAGGCAAATGCAGCATATTTTATAAAACAGGTATATTAAAATTATTCTTAGACATTATGATAACTTTCATAGGGCTAAAATAAAAAATGATATGATAACTTTCTTTCCAAACTTTCATTATATTCTATAAAGAAAAAAATTCTACTTTCAAATCACACAGAGGATCTTGATACCTATATTATACTCATTTTGCCTCAGTGCAAATCTTGATTAAACCCTATGAGAAAATTGAAATTCAATCCACACTTCCTTACAACCATGCCCATCCATTGGTAAAAAGTGTGTTTGAAAGTTAAAGGGTTCATCATATGACCCAAAGCTTCATTCTTTACAGGGAAGATATGTTATTGAAAGCCACATAGCAGTTCTTAGCCATCTAAGCCAATTTTTAGAATTATTTTCCAAACAGAAATTTTAGTCCATGCTTCTACTCAGTATTAAGTTTTTGAGTTGCACATAGCATCCTGTTCTTCAAGAGCCCTTTCTTGGACACTGAAGTTCTTCCCAGCCCTTCCATGCTCTTCAGAGAGCCCAAGGTCATTTCCTGGTGACATGAATACCAATTCAAGGTACAGTCTCAAAAAGTTAGCATAATATGTACTTACCTGAGGGGTTAATGTAGGGAAGATAGGGCCAAACTCTTCTTGGTGGTGGTCAGTGACAGGACAAGGGGGTAATGGGTACAAGTTGAAACACAGGAAGTTCCACCTCCGTATGAGTAAGAACTTGTTTCCTGTGAGGGTGACAGAACTCTGGCACAGGCTGCCCAGAGGGCCTGTGGAGTTTCCTTCTCTGGAGATCTTCAAAACTCGCCTGGATGCTGCCCTGTGCCCCATGCTCTGGCTGTCCTTGCTGGAGCAGGGTGTTGGACTGGATGATCTCTAGAGGTCCCTTCCAACCTTAATCATTCTGTGATTCTGTTAGCATAAGTTTGTGATTCTTTTAGCATAAGTTTGAACCTAGTCTCTTTATGAATATTTTTTTTAGTTCTCCTTTTACTTATCTGACATGAAACCACAGCAGTATTGGATGAAAATGGAGAAAACAATAGGGAAAGGAGGAGGGCTTCTGAGCAACACATCAGTAGCTTGCGGAACTTTCCTCTGCAAGAGATCATAGCAGGTATGGCTTTACAAACATCTAAGAAAAGAATTTGTCAGTGACATGTAGCTCCAGAACATACAGAAATACTTTAGACAGAATAAAAATAAAAAATTCTCATGCCTAAGAACAGGAGTCAGTTGTCACTGCCTTTTTCAGGAGAAACAGCCTACATTAGAAAATCTGGCTATGGTCAGGTCTGCAGTTTCTTATTGCTTTTCTAGAGGATCTGTCACTGCCAAATTCGAACTAGTGGGCTGGTGCACCAGTGACCTGATCCAGTGAGGCAATTTCTATGTTTCTGTGTTCCCTCTGTTTGGACGTAATAAGGTCTCTGATCCTGTTTAGTAAAATCACTCTCTTGTTAAATTTAAGTAAGCGCTCATTAAACTGTGCTACACTATCACTTCGTGTTACCTAAATCTACTTGTACTCAAATTTGTATTCAGGTCTCAGGAGATGTTTCTGCCAGTTACATATTCTGTTGAGATACAACCTTTGTTCCTTTTTTTCTGCATGGTAGTGTTTTAGCGTTACTGACTAGCCGAAAGCTCCAGTGCCTCAATCCTTCATTACTTGCAGGAATTACTCAACCACACTTCCAGATCAGAGCAGGGATAGCCCTGGGTCCTGAATTAATTGTATGAGATCTCCCTTCCCTTCGAATGGCTGTGTAGATTCCTTATGGTTTCTGTCATGCCAGGGCTTCAGGAGACCTTGGGGCCTTGTAATCCCGTAAGCATTCTGTCGGTTTACTGCAAAACTATCAAGGAGAGCAAACGCTACAGACATGATAACCAGCCCAACACTCAGCTGCTGGAAATTGATAGCTAACTACATAGCTTGAAACAGCTGGGGAATGGCTCTTACTCCTCTCAGAACCTTCAGAGTTTCAACTGGGCATAAAACAGCTATTGTGTTTATTCTTGGGGGAAGTTCAGTTCTTATTTTTCAGTTTCCAGAGTCTGTAAACTTTTATTATTTTCTTGTATTGCAAGAAGATTTCAGAGTTTCAGCTAGGGATTGGATCTCTGTTATACTAAGCGCAGTGTGTACCCAAACACACACAGAACACAAGAAAATCTTAAATAAACACATAAAAAAGCTTATCCACATATCCAAACCACCATATTCATATGGTACAACTCTGCCAAATCTTACACCTTTGTTTTCATTTTACAAGCCCGTTTCCTATTTAGCAATTAAAGGAAGACCATGAGACTCTATTTCATGCAGACTGCCTGTACTTCTGGAGGAGTTCATCAGATAAAGTCTTTATCCCTGGCCCCAGTAACTGTCCTATTTTCTTCATACATTAATTTTAAAATCCATGAACAAATATTTAAACATTCATCTTCTTTCAAAATAATATACATTAAAAAGGAGAAACTTCTTTGTTCTACAATCATATTGGTTAAATATTTATTGGGTAAATATTTCCATCTTTATATCCCAGGTATAGTAACTGGGAACATGCAATTTTCAATCAACTTTTAAAATAAGGCATTAAACTGATTTACAAATATGCTCATAAAATATGGTATAACTCCTCATTAGAAATTCAGTCTAACAAACTCCAAAGGAAGATCTTATCAAAACGATTGTATTAACCTTTATCAGCTATGAATATTTTTATCTGTTATTTTTATCTGTCCTGCAAAGAGCAAAACAGCAAAATTGATTATTTTTTTTTTTAAGCAAGGTGGAAAGGGAAAAGAAAGCCTTTTTAAAGAAAAATCTTAGCAAGGTTAAATGATGGAAACACTATAAGGAAATAATGAAATCTTTGTCTTATACAAAGAATAAATTATTGGCAGTAAACAGTGATTAAATTCCATTCTGTAATGGTTCTTAGATACTCGTAGAGTGAAAGTTCTGGTTGCATTTAGGCATTAAAGATATCCAAGGATCCTAATAGGGAAGAGTTTTCATGTGAATTTGTCTGTAATATTTAACAGCAATACTAGCAGAAGTAAGAGGTGGCATCCTGTTGCTTAATCATTAATGTGCCTGCAGTGCCTGCAGTATGGTGTTTAGAAGAGTTCCAAGAGGATGAGAATCTCTCCTCCCTCTGTTTTCTCTGCCCATCTTGTGGATCTAAGAAACTGTATTGTTGGCAGCTGAAACCTGTCCATTCTGGTCATTCAAGTCATTGAATAGGGCTGATTCACTTTGTTTGTCTTTTATATATTTTAATATTCCAGGAATGAACATCCTTCACCTGTTTTTCTGTTTGGCCTCTCTCTTTGGGGATCTCAAATAGAAGAACCTGTGATGCATTTAAATCAAGAAGTGAAGAATCTGTTGCTTATGTCTCCTGGGAAGATTTGCAGAGGCAATAAAAATGAAGGAAACTGCAACATTATTGGATGTGGAAGCTCTTAACAGAATTAACTGCTTTGGGGCCATAAGAACATATTCAGATTGGATTTTTAACCACAGAGAAATTACTGTAGCTATAAAGTTGTGGAGAAATCACCCACTGCCATCAGTTTCTCTTTAGCGGTCAGAAATTTCTCTGAAAATTCAGTGAACTGTGAATTAATATGGCTATTTTTCTGCTTAGGCAATTATACCTCGGTGTTATATTCCAGTGCCAACATAAGGCTTTTTAAGAGGTAGGTCATGCCATAATCTTATGGAATAAGTTTTCAAATGGACAAGTATGAGGGGAAGTTGGCCCTCTCATGTCAGTCATTTAAACTAGAAAATTCAGAAGAGCATTTGAAAATCAGAATAGTTGCTACTCTGCTTTAATTTGCTATTGACTTTATTAACTATCTCCAAAAAGCAGATCCTTACTAGTGCCAAGCAATTTGGATTAGTGTCTATAGAGAGGAGTCTTTTCTCCTTGAGCTCCATTGGCCTCATTGGGCATGTTCATGGCAGACACCTGAAGCGAAAAAAGACAGTGGGCTAAGTGATCAAGTGTATAACTAAGGCTGTAGTTAACCTGTGTATAGAGTGCAATGCAGCTGGGAGAGAAGTTGCTCTATCTGCCTTTTTTTTTGCCCTATTTTTTGCCCTAAGATTGCAATACTTATGGGGCAAGTAACATAACACTATTTTTCAATACTACAGCAAGAATAAAAAAGGAGCACAATAAAAATATCAGATAAGACTGATATGATTCATTACCAAGCTGTAATGGTGTGGGACTGGAAACTGTGATAAGACTGGAGTACTGTATTGTTTAAAAGATATCAGAAACAGTATCTCTGCTAAATAAGCTAGTAAAAACTTTTCTTTCCCTGCCTTTTATTCATTTGCTGCAGTAAAATTGTTACTGAAGTTCAAACCTCTATTTTAAAGAATACATGTGAGAGTACGAAATTTGCAAATTATGTTTATTTTGTGTGGCCTGCAGAACCCATTGGTGCATCTGCTTACTCACAGTTTATGCAGACATACTGCTTGGGCACATACAGTGTGTTTTGAAAGGAGGCTGAATTATAGTTTTTCATAACAATCTTTTTTTTTTCCCACTTTTTGCAGATTTTCCCTCTCTGCTAATACTCCTCAGAGAAGAGGTTTCGAACATCATTCATCTGAAAAAAAAATGTTTGGGGAAGCCAAGCTAGTTGGAGGAGGCATAATTTAGGAATGCTAATTAGTTACTCATGACTGCCTTGACTTCTCATGGCACTGGAAAACAAGACTACCGCAAACTCACTAAATCTGGAAACAATAAGTGGCTGTGCAGCTGTGGGGCTTCTTTCCCTCCTCCTCAGGCTTGATCTCTGCTCTAAATTACAGCAACTGTCAGCAACAATTCTGAATCACATAAAGAAGCAATAATCACATTTCTGTAATGAGTTTTACCAGTGAAACTGTGCATTTTTTCAAATTTGGATTGCATCATAATAAAAAAGGTCATTTGTAAAATTTAAATTCCTAGAAATAAGCCAAAAATAGGAATAAAAATGTACTTTCATTTTATATATATATATATACATGTGTTTAAATTTCTGCCTCAAGTTAGGCAGCTCCTCAAGGAATCTGTATCTATCTCCCTTATTTTCTAGGTGGTAGATAGCAGTAAAGACTTACCAGATGTTTACTTGTAATTTTAGATAGCTAACCAGTAAATCATGGGATTTTATTACTAGTGTTATTTTTACACTTTAAGTACAGATATGACATTTCAGCCAGTGCAATATTTTTGTATCATGACATGTGAAGTTCTTACAAGAACCCGTTCAGTATTTAAATATACTATACTGCACCACATTTCATGTTACTTGTTTAAAGAGTTGTCAGTGTTATGGATATGGATGTAGATTATTAGAACTAGATGTCAGATGTACAAAGCAGGAGCAAACTGATAATCAGTATATCTGCAGAAATTATGAAATATGGAATTAACCTTGTAGGAAAATAGATTGTGAGAAACTGTATAACCTTGTCAAGAATGTTCCCAATTTGTATACCTGTAGGGAAAAAGTCTTTTATTATAAATTCAAAGAACATTCATATTTAGCATTGCATTTGCAACTTATTGAGAGTGATATATGAATATAGATAGAGATGAACAGTATATGTTTTTTAAATTGATTAGATTAACCTAAAACATAACCTTGCTTCTAATCAGGTATCTTAGTGAGCCTTACCCTTTTTGATCTATTATAAAGGTAATGAAAGGTTTATGAAATGTTAGGCAGGTATTCTTTAGGCAATCTGAATATTTTTGCAAATGTCTAGGATGATAGTATATGTTTTTCAAGGGAAATCATACGCCAGGTCCTTGAACAAAGGAAATGAAAAGGATTCAAATGCATTTGCATAATATGCAGTATTTTGTAGCAGCTACTGAATAATATGTGATTTGAGCAAATATTCTAGCGAATCCCAAGAGACAGGGCCTTAAAGTGGGGTTGTCATTTACATACTGTGCTGCAAGAAAGCCATTTGACTCTGCATATTTTCATGCAAAGTGAAATGTTACCTCTTCTTTTGGAAATGACAGTTTCCAAATAGGAAATTGCTTGGGGTTTTAAATAAAATAGTATTATACTATTTTTATTATAATAACTTATATAATAATATATTATATTTAGAATACATTATATCCTCTTGCAATATAAATCCTTTTTTATGACAGATATCTGAGGCAGGCTAAGGAAGAAAGAAGGAGGAGCTCTGATAATGTTTATTGCATCATTTGCTCTGGCAGTGTTTTCTGTTGCTCAGAACTGATTTTGTGCTATGTATCTGAATTTATTTACAAGGTAGTTAAATGAATTAACCTTGGCAGCAGACAGACTCTTCCTAAGATGCAACAGAGAACATCTGACACTTGGGAATGGAATGGGAAACGTCTGGCAGTGGGAGCTACTGGGGTATCACCATATATTTCTTTCTTATTGCTGTTGAGTTGTGTTTACCTCCTCAGACTAGAATTTCCTTGTTTTTTTCCCTCTCCATCTTTTCTCAGTGCACTGCAAGTATGGTTAAATAAAGGTAGAGCAAACAATAAACAAAAATACATTATTTCCAGCTCACTTTCCCTCCCACTGGCAAAGAGAAAAAAATGATTGACCTTCTGGCTACTAGTTCATTTAATATTTCACATCTCTTCCACCAAGAAAGAAGAAACAATGTTTATCCTCTATAGACAAATATATTTATGTATTTTCATTACCTAGTTGTAAAATAAATCCAGGAAATTTTAAATATATGTTTCCCTCTAAATTCTAACTCAACTTAGACTGGATTTTTCTTCAGTTACCAATTCTTTTAATATTATTTTTATTTTTTCTGTCAATGAACAGAGATGAGACTGATAATGTATCTGGAGGATAAAGCTAAGGAATAGGGAGTACTGGCAAGCATCATTCATTTAGTATTAAGGTTAGCTCAGAAATCAGCTTTCAATATTACTATGTCAGAAGAGCAGGTTTTTTTTGGCTGGCTTGTAAGATATCTACTGAGCAGAAATGGAAATAAATTAATATCTGCTTAATTTTGCCTACAATAATTAGATATTAGCAACTACCACCACTGTTCTTAATGTGACATCTCACTTGGTACTAATACATAGTATCCCCACTTTGGCATTCTTTACAGATGCTCCTCCTGACATCTGTAGTCACCCCAGAGACCCCAGCGATGGGGGAACACTGCTAATTGTTACACAAATAAACATTGGTAATTTGCTTCTATTCTTTACTTGCACCTGGTTTTCTTTTCTCCCTAACTCTTCACTGCTCAGCAAGTGTCACACCACGATCTTCACAATGCCACAAGACCCCTCGCCGTGGATCCTTTAGGTTATGGGCAGATCAAGTCCTTGCTCTGTGTGTTTCACAACACTTCCAGGGCCTAAATACAATTGTCCTTTGTTTTCTGAATGCTCTCTCTCCAAAGCAATGGAAAATGAACTTCCAAATTCTCTCTCAACTTTTGCAGGGAAAACAAGGGCAAATTAGTAAAGAGGGACTTTTCCAGGCAGCTAGGCTGCACACAAGATTAAAAGACAAAGGATCAGCCTCCACTGAGAAGCTGCAGCTTTCCTTAGCCTAGCTTTATTTTTAGATTATTTTTTCTCTCCCTACAGGCAGCAAGATGACCTCCGTTCTTTCTTCCAAGGTCTGCTCTGGGGCAGTGAATAGCACTTCTGGTAGCAGAGAAAAGGCTGCAAACTGCAAAGCTGCTACCTCAGCCGTCTCCCTTTTGCCTTGTACCATGACATGCTGCTTTGGCTTTTGCTCTTGTCTTTTCCAAAACAGGGAATTTTTTTTTGGTGCCTTTCTTTTTTCTTTTTTTTTTTTTTTTTCTCTCTCCCTCTCTTTTTTTTTTTTTCCTTCTGTTGAAGTACACTACTAGCACATGCAGCACTGGTAACAGCTGAATCCCTACAAACTGGGCTAACAGATAGTAGCATGAGTTATTTCTTCCTCTTAGTACAATGCAGTCCTGATTGAAATCCTACTGAAAAGCAAATATTATAGTCACGTCATTACAATATTTGTTGTTTATATTGCTATGCACTGCAAGAACAATAGTTAATATCACTATCCCAATCTCTTACTGTTTTTAAATATGGGTTTTTTCTAATCTAATTTCACAATATTTTTCACAGCTTTATTTTGTTTTAGAAATACTGAATACTAATGCTCTTAAAGAACTTGAAATTCTATTAGAACTCACACTGAGTGCTGCAGCGAAAAAGGTTCTTTTTCAGAAATAAACACTTTTTGGGAGGTGAGAAAATGATGGATTTTGTTTTTTTTTAATAACAGAAATTACAAAATCATCATGTCTGCTCTAACCACAAAATGCTTTTAAGTGAGGAAATAGAGTATATTTTGCCTTTGATGTAGTGCAAGTGAGGCAAAAGAAAAGCACAGCAGGAGCAGGAAAACAAGACACCATAAGACTCTAAAACAGTTTATATAAATATACATGCACTATGTATATGTGAGTGTATATATATATATATGTATATATACACACACCTTGTACATATATATATATGTAAATGTTATGTATACTTGATATCTTGAAGGATCTCTGTCAATTAAGACCTACAAAGAGAAGGCGACTTAAAAATGGTTCTATGTGCATTTTGATGAAGTTGGGAAGTTTTTCCCTCTTTTAGGCAGATATAGAAGTGATTTTTTCTTTCCTGTGTCTATATCTGAAGTTACCATTGCTAGTTTTTACAGTCTTTTTTTGATGTTCTTCCTAACCTCCAAATCATCTCTTTATCTTTCCTTCTTTGGATCATGCTGAATCCATTCTAACTTGATGACTAAGAAATTTGCTGTTGTACTAGCTGGTAAAGCTGGGATCATCATGCCTGACTGCCCCCTCACAATTCTTTAAATCTTCTTTAGAAGCCAGGGCTGTGGCCAGGAGCCTCAGAACAATCAGGAAGAAGCGCAGCAGCCAAGTAGAAAAAGAGCAATATCACAGACTTTAGGCAACTTACCTTGATTATCTCTGCATTCATAAGATGAACTTTATCTTTCTAACACATTTTAAAAGGATACCAAGTAACATTTATTGAAATCTAAGTTATTGGAAACTTTACTTCATTAGAAAGAAAAAACTTGGAGATATTTATTGTGCTGCAGACTTACTGGAACATAATCTGGAATAACATATTTCAAACATTTCATTCCTCCATGAATAGCATATATTCTTCTTTGGTGACAAATTAGGTTATGTTGATGGATATATGGAAGTCTTTTCCAAAGTTAAAAACATCTTTGTACAGATTTGAAGGCAGAAAGCATAGACATGCCCTACACAACTCTAAGTTAAAGTCATCAGTTTTTTATTCAGACATACCAACCTTATTTAAGGAAAGATTTCTTAAATCAGTGAGTCTATCAGTCTAGCTAGCTGAGAATACTTCCACACATGGAAAACAGCAAACTATTCTCACCACCACAATGTAATATATTTTTCACAATTTCTGTTGATATATCCTTCACTCTGCAAGGAAAGTATCCATATTGATCTTTCCAATCTTCCTTGTCTTGCCATAGGTGTACAGACAAATAGCTCAGTATCTCAAAGTGTGGGCACTGGCTGCCTTAACATTGGCAACAGGTTGAGAGGTTGTCTTCTCCTGCTTTGACGAGTACAGTACTGATGAAGACTTCAGTTAGACTCTATCAGGTTTCTTCTTCCTGAAGAACCCTCACTAGGATTGCAACTCATGCCCATGAGCAGGGTCAGTTCGCTAGAGAAACAACTGCTTGTGTACTGCATAAGGAAAGGAAAAGTAGTATTAAAATGTAAAAGAGAGCTAACCTGGCAGTATTGCATCATAGAATCATAGAATGCTTAAGGTTGGAAGAGACCTCTAGAGGTCATCTAGTCCAACCCCACTGCACATGCAGGGTCACCTAGAACACGTGGCACAGGGCCGCATCCAAGTAGGTTTTGAAGATCTCCAGATAAGGAGACTTCACAACCTCTCCAGGCAGCTGTTCCAGTGCTCTGTCACCCTCAGTGTTAAGAATTTTTTCCTTAAGTTCCTGTGGAACTTCTGATGTTTCAGTTTGTGGCCATTTCCTCTAGTTCTGTCAGTGGCCTCCACTGAAAAGAGGCCAGTACCATCCTCCTCACTTCCTCCCTTGAGGTATTTATAGACACTCATCAAGTCTCTTCTCAGCCTTCTTTTCTCCAGGCTGAACAGGCCCAGCTCCCTCAGCCTCTCCTCATAGGGCAGATGTTCCAGGCCCCTGATCATCCTTGTAGCCCTGCGCTGGACTCTCCCCAGTAGATCCACATCTCTCTTGTACTGTGGGGCCCAGAACTGGACACAATACTCCAGATGTGGCCTCACCAGGGCTGAGTAGAGGGGTAAGATCACCTCCCTCGACCTGCTGGAGACGCTCCTCTTAATGTACCCCAGGATGCCATTGGCCTTCTTGGCCATGTGGGCACACTGCTGCCTCATGGTCAACCTGTCGTCCACCATGACGCCCAGGTCCTTCTCTGCAGAGCTGCTCTCCAGAAGGTCGGTCTCCAGCCTGCACTGGTGTCTGAGTTTATTTCTCCCCAGGTGCAGGACCGTGCATTTGGCCTTGTCAAATTTCATAAGGTTTTCCCCCAGTGTAGGCTGTCCAGGTCCCTCTGGATGGCATCAGAAAACTTAATCTTCTTACCCATGCAATAAGTTATGCAAAATAGTTTGGTTAACAGATCCTATTCTAACAAACATACACACATTTAAGTGCAGACTGATTTAACTTTTTTAAAAAATCATATTTAATTATATATTTCTCAATCATATATAGAAATATATGTCTGGAAATACAACCACAGAACAAAGTGTCAATGTCTCCATATGGAAAATAGGAACGCTTTTCGGTTTATAATACTTCACTAGCTCCAAGAGTTTTGAGTAATACTCTAAGTTCACATGCTGACATGTGAAAGACTGGGCATAAGAACTTCTATTCCAGGCTTCTTGTTTTAGTGTTTTTCTGAGGATCAAGTTCTGAAACAGTTTACAAGAGAAATGCTGGGGAAAGTTTCAAGGTACATGAGTTAGGCTCCAAAAACTATTGAATAGTATAGTCAATAAAAATTGAGCTGGTAGGTTAAGAGAAAGACTGTTTCTTGGGGGACATGGGATCAGCTTCCAGCTGCATCAAATCTTTTCTGTTTTAGTCAATTCATTTTGTGTCTGGCAAGTAGCAGTGAGGCTGTACAGAACAGGAACCTCATGTGAACCTCAGGCACTTACCACAACTGATCCTCCTCTAAGATGCCTCTCTAGGCATCACTGTGCTATTTACAGTAATGTAGTCAGTCTGTTTTTTCTAAAGTAACTATGGACAATGAAAGAAACCTGAAATAAAAATCTGGAAAGGGTGACGTATTAAAATAAGGAAGACAAGGTATAGTGAAATGCATTATTATAATTCCTAAGCCATCAGATATACAAATCATCTTGCCTTGGTATGTATATTGAACTACATTGCAAGCAATTTTTATTTGTTGTGATTTGAAGGGTGGCATATTTAGTAAGAGATGAATCCTCTTGCATTCCAGATGATCCTCAGAGGGATTGGAGGTGACTTAACTCATCTCTTACAGGAATAACAAATACTGTGGTAACTATATGCTCAACTCTGGAAGAACTGGATTCACAGTCTTATCAACTGTAGGTCTGATCGCCTTCACAAAAAAAGTCAAGTTCACAAATAGTATGATTTATTCAAATTCAACATTTACAAAGCAGGTTTCAGACGTCCGTACAGGAAATTCTCTACTACAGTGTGGAGTTCTTCGCTATTTTCTAGCATGCAGATGTGCAATTCTCACTCACCCAAAGAGATGGGAGAGGGCCCTCAGTCTCAAGGAATCTCCTCAGGCAGTATCCTGACCTGAGGAGAGGAGAGGGGTTCAGCCCATTGACTGATCCAGAAGTTACGATGGAGTCTTCCACCTAACTTCTTCTCTCCTTTGTTCACCCATTATACATATTTTTTTTTACATTTAGGTGGAGCTTGGGTGACTCTAGTCATACTTACTTTTCTTACTGATTGGTTAAAAAATCGTAGAATCATAGAATCCTTAAGGTCGGAAGGGATCTTTAGAGATCATCTAGTCCAACCCCCTTGTACACATAAGGTCACCTAGAGCAAGTGGCACAGGAAAAACAACTTTACTGTGAGGGTGACAGAGCCCTGGAACAGGCCCAGAGAGGTTGTGGAGTCTCCTTCTTCAGAGAGCTTCCACACTCGCCTGGGTGCCACCCTGTGCCACGTGCTCTAGGTGTCCCTGCTGGAGCAGGAGGGTTGGACTAGCGGATCTGTAGAGGTGCCTTCCAACCTCAACCATTCTGTGATTCTGTGACTACGTCCAAGCAGGTTTTGAAGATCTCCAGAGAAGGAGATTCCACAACCTCTCTTGGTAACCTGTTCCAGTGCTCTGTCATCCTCACTGTCAAGAAATTTTTCCTTAAGTTCCTGTGGAACTTTTGATGCTTCAGTTTCTGGCCATTACTTCTAGTTCTATTGATGGCCACCACTTAAAAGTGCCCAGCCACATCTGCCTCACTCCCTTCCTTGAGGTATTTATATGCACTAATTACATCCCCTTTCAGCCTTCTCTTCTCCAGGCTGAACAGGTCCAGCTCTCTCAGCCTCTCCTCACAGGGCAGATGTTCCAGATCATCCTAGTGGCCCTGCACTGGACTCTCTCCAGCAGCTCCACATCCCTCTTGTACTGTGGATCCCAGAACTGGACACAATACTCCAGATGTGGCCTCACCAGGGCTGAGTAGAGGGGCAGGATCACCTCCCTCGACCTGCTGGAGATGCTCCTCTTAATGCACCCCAGGATCCCATTGGCCTCTTCACCAAAAGGGCACACTACTGCCTCATGGTCAACCTGTCATCCACCAGGATGCCCAGGTCCTTCTCTGCAGAGCTGTTCTCCAGAAGGTCACTTGTGACCTTCTCACAGAAGGTCACCATCCTGTACTGGTGTCTGGGGTTATTTCTCCCCAGGTGCAGGACCCTGCACTTGCCCTTGTTGAATTTCATGAGGTTTCTCTCTGCCCAGTTTTCCAGTCTGTCCAGTTCCCTCTGGATGGCAGCGCAGCTCTCTGGGGTATCAGCTACTCCTCCCAGTTTCGTATCATCAGCAAACTTGCTGAGGGAGCACTCTGTACCTTCATCCAGGTCATTGACGAATAAATTGAACAGGACTGGACTGAGGACTGGACTCCTGCTGGACATTGCTAACTACAGGCCTCCAACTAGACTCCACTGCTGATCACCACCCTCTGTGCTCTGACATTGAGCCAGTTGTTAATCCACTTTACTGTCCACTCATCTAACTCACACTGCCAGAGCTTACCCAGGAGGATGCTGTGAGGGACAGTGTCAAAAGCCTTGCTGAAATCTAGATAGATGACATCCACCGCTCTCCTCGCATCTATCCAGCTGGTCATTCTATCATAGAAGGCTATCAGGTTAGTCGACCGTGATTTCCCCTTGATGAATCCATGCTGACTACTCCTGAGTACCTTGTT
Source organism: Crypturellus undulatus (assembly GCA_013389825.1). Taxonomy (NCBI): domain Eukaryota; kingdom Metazoa; phylum Chordata; class Aves; order Tinamiformes; family Tinamidae; genus Crypturellus; species Crypturellus undulatus. The sequence continues at coordinate 154,720 of VWPW01006697.1, read as the reverse complement.
ATCCTCCACAGCCAGGAGGAGCTGCTCCATGACATTTCCAGGGATGGAGGTGATACTGACTGGCCTGTAGTTGCCTGGGTCCTCCTTCTTACCATTTTTGAATATTGATGTGACACTGGCTTTCTTCCAGTCATCTGGCACCTCCCTCGTTCTCCAGGACCTTTCGAAGATGATGGAGAGAGGCTTAGCTAGCTCACTCAGCACTCTGGGTTCATCCCATTCAGGCCCATAGATTTGTGGATGTCAAATTTCCCTAAGAGCTCTTTGGCCCAATCTTTCTCTACCCAGGGCAAGTCTTCCTCTCTCCAGGCTTCTTCTCTTGTTTCTAGAATCTGAGATTCCGGAGGGCTGGCCTTGGTAAACACTGAAGTGAAGAAGGCATTCAGTAACTCCGCTTTTTCTGTGTCTTTCATAAGCAAGACACCCACCCCTTTCACTAGTGGACCCACATTTTCTCCGATCTTCTTTTTGCCACTGATGTATTTGAAAAAGCTCTTCTTGTTATTCTTAACATCCTTTTCCAGATTTAACTCCAACTGTGCCTTAGATTTCCTTGTCACTTCTCTGCATTCCCTGACAACATTCCTATATTCCTTGCAAGGAGCTTGTCTGTTTTTCCACTTTCTGTATAGTGCCTTTTTCTATGTGAGTTTTGCCAGCAGCTCCTTGCTCATCCACGCAGGCTCATCCTGCCCCCGCTGCCTGACTTCTTACTCAGAGAAATGTACTGCTCCTGAACGTGGAGGAAGTGCTGCTCTCTCGGGCCTCACCTCCTTCTAGAGCCCTAGCGCAAGGAGGTTTCTGAAGAGGCCAAAATTGGCCTTCCTGAAGTTGTATGGCTACTTACAACCCTGCTTCCTCCTCCTAAACTCAACCAGTTCATGGTCACTGCAGTCGAGGCTACCTCCCCACCTTCACATCTCCATGTCCCTCTCTGTTTGTTAGTATTAAGTCCAGTAGCCCACCTCTCCTCGTTGGCTTCTCCACAATCTGTGTTAAAAAGTTTTCATCAATGCACTGTAGAAACTTCCAGGACTGTTTTTTTCCTGGCTGTGTTGTCTTTCCAGTTGATATCAGAGTGGTTGAAGTCTCCCACAAGGACCAGGGCCTGTGATCATGAGGCTACTTCCAGCTGTCTGTAGGGGGCCTCATCAGCTTCCTCGTCCTGATCAAGTGGCCTGTAACAAACGCTGATCACAGTGTCTCCCACACTAGCCTGCCCTCTCATCCTTATCCACAAGCTCTCAACTCACTCGTCATCCACCCTGAGGTTGAGCTCTATGCATTACAGTTGCTCTCTAACATAAAGAGCAACTCCACCACCTCGCCTTCCCAGCCTGTCCTTCCTATAAAACACATAAGCTTCCATGACAGCACTCCAATTGTGTGAGCTGTCCCACCATGTCTCTGTAATTCCAAAGAGATCATGATGCTGGGACTGCACACAGATCTCCACTTCCTCCTATTCATTCTCCATGCTGCGTGCATTGGTGTACAGGCATTTAAGAGAAGTAATCAAGCCTGCAGGTTTCCCAGGCAGGATGAAAGAGGACCCTCTATAATCATCTCCTGTACTCACTTCCTCAGTTCCATACTCCTGCTGGATGCCTTCCGGCTTTGGCTGCATGGCACTGTGACACTGATTGCCCTGTCCATGTAACATTCCCCATCCCTACTTATTTAGTTTAAAACCCTCCTTACTAGGCTGACCAACCTTTTTGCAAAGACACACGACCTCTTGCTGAGGTGGCTCCCATCGCACCCCACTAGATGGTGGTCTTCAGAGTCCTATGGTCATAGGAACCAATACTCTGTTGCCAAGACCAGCAGCGCAGCCAGTTGTTAACCTGTAGTATCCGCCTTTTCTTCCTCATACCCATTCCCCTCATTGGCAGGATAGAGGAGCACAAAATCTCTCGAGTCAATTGAAGAATCTAGAGAGAATGGTTAGGGAGGAGTGCTGTGTCTTGGAGGTAGGTAACTTTTGGGGTGGAGGTGTGTTTTGGTGTCTTTCACCGTTCTTGGTCAGCATCAGACATCTTATCACACTATGTGTTTATCATCTACATGGTACCACCAGGTCGCCACTGCCTCAGAGGGTCCACAGAGTTTGGCCACAGTGTCTTCACTTCCATTCACTTACATACCAGCTGCACAACACCATCAGGTTACCTCTGCAGGGAATCCAACAAACTTTGGCCATGGTGCCTCCATTCTGCTCCATTCTTCATTTATTCTTATTCATATGTGCTAAGAAGGCAGATTGTGTCACCAAGGGAATCATGGAGAAGTAAATTCCATACATCCCAACTATCCTGGAAGTGGGTGACTGTCTTTCACCTCAAGCAAGCCTCTGTAATGCCATAACTTCTGTTAAGCCCTAGTTTTTCTCTAATTTCCCCTTTCTTGAGCAATTTTCCCACAATATAGTACCAGATAGTTTGTGCTTTGGTTGTAATTTTTTAGATAAATGATACAACTGATTACTTGAAAAGAACCGCAATAGGCTTATAAATATTATTAAAAATTACAATCTCAAAACTCATTAGAGTACTGAGTTTCTAGCTTTTGGTCTTTTGTTATTTGACCTCATATAACTGAGTATATCCTGAAGATATGCAGATATTTGACAGTCTGTTATTAAATATTACTCAGATTATTCTCAGCAGGCCTTTCTCCCAGCTTTTAAGTCACTTTTCCTTTTATTGTATCACATATAATTTTATATTATGTTGAAACAATGCCATAAAATTTGATATATGCAATGTATTAACAAACTAATTCAATCAAGAATTTACAGCAAGACAAACCTTTTTACAAATGATACTGGAAAATGTAATGCTACATGATATGCTCGGGTTCATTCACTGCCATAGCTCTACTTTAATAGCTATTGGTGAGGGAGAGACTGACATCTAAAAAGTATATAAAGAAAAACCTACTGGCTATCTGAGTATTTCTGTTTCCTACATCACTGTCAGCCTACATCACTTCTAAAACTGAACAGTTCCCACTTTAAACAAAATATAAAGTTAGAGCACAGATAATTGTCAAAATAAAAAGCAGAATATGACTCTTCATTCTGCTGTGCACTCTTGCACAGATGTATGGCAAGTTGTGCAGGTAAACAACAGTAAAAATTGCCCTGAAATATCTCTTTTGACTGTTCTTATTGGAATTTTGTCTCCTGATATAATCTACTAAGTAAGTTCCAATTATTCTACAATAACATGGCACTAGACTGTGCCATGAAAAATAAAAATTCAGTACAAGTTCTACTTAGGATATCCTAAGCTAAAGAGAAGTGGTGGCAGATACATAAGTAAGACTTAATGGAATTTGGACAATCAAAGATGTTTATGGTCCTTGTGAGATTTTCAAAACTACCTGATTAGTTACCTAATTGATTACCTAATCAATTTATAGTTATAAATGTCATTTATTTCAGCTGTATGTTTAGAAATTTGCTTTCGCAATGCATTGCACATAGCTGAGCCTCAAATGTGAATGTGTGCTTTTGAAGAACTAGAGTCTGGAAGAGACTGAGGAGCCCTTTCCTATTTGGAACATTATGAGGTATTATTTTCTTGCCTTGTACAGCAAGAACAGAGCCAGGTCCTGGTTCATGGTTGGCTTTAGAGGGAAGATTCCCTGATCTTGGTTTGTTGCCTTCCATATGAGCAAGAACTAACTACCTGGTACACTCTGCCCCTACTAGGCTAGTCCCAAGAATAAGGAACCCCAAGCACAGTTATTTCTTAAATACTGGCACTGCAGTTTGGAAACTCAAGGGTAGTAAGAGGATTATAACTTCCCACCACTTAGTGTGACACATGATGAGGAACATCTGCACCATTACACTTTGCTCTGCCTTCTCTGGCTATGAATTAAGAAAGAGAGATGTGCTCTGGATAGCTCATCTCTTAGGTTGCACTTTCCAGAACTGTGTCCTGAAAATAGGCAGTACATTTTTTTTTTTCTGGGAATTCAACCCAAGGGCCCAGAAGTGCTCATAATCTGGGATGACACAGTACAGCAATGTAGAAATGAGAGAGCCATGCTGTCCTGGGGCAGGCTACAGCTCTCCGATGTGGCCTAATGTTAACTAACTGGAAACTGCCTCCTGACACCCACTTGCAACAACCTTACATCTGATAACAATTCTGGACTCTCCATTAATTACATAATTACAAGCCTATCCAATGATGTAAAAGATAAGGAAACTCCCAGAAGATATGAAAAAGGCTAGAAGGAAGCAATAAAACATGTTTACTGCACATGTATTTGCTTTTTAAGGATATTATGTTGTATATGGACCGCTATTATGAGTCTAGTAATGGAGAAAGGATTGTTAATCACCAGTAAGTACCACACTGGGCAAGCAGGTATTGCATAAGGGCAACGCTCCTAGCATAATGTGCATTATTTGACTCATTTAAAATACATTCCATTTTTTAAATGCAGCACTTAACTATTCTAGAGTACTGAATAACAGTCATTTACTAATTCTTTTCTAATTAGATTCAAATAGATTTAAACTAAAGAGGTTTACTTGTAACCATAAAATAAAGACAGTCAAAGCAGCCCTAGACACTCAAAGATCATACAGTTTCAGAAGACTGTTAATTATTGCCATTATTTTGCAAAGAGATGGTATGTATTAGATATTTCATACTGTTCTTCAATTTCAGATTGATATACCTTATTGAGGCAAATAGACATCTAGATATCAGATTGAAGCTAAAGTTACTGTTAGCTTGTTTAACAAAAATAATTGGAAGGAGATGTGCTTGACATCATGATCCAAAAAAAAAAAAAAAAAAATTTATGTGAATTTGAAAAGGTGCTATAAAAGAACATATTCTCAATAAGTTTTACAAAAACAATTTATCAACAAAGAAATTTATTCTTTTAAATTCTCCTTTCTTACAAATTTTGCACTTTTATTCTGAATGTGTGATCTGTCAATAAATCAAAAGTACAGTACTGTATAGTATGTGAATGCACTTCTATGGGGTAGTGTAAAGGAATATGTGTTAGAGTTTTAATCCTATTCTAAATAGAACCATTTTACTGCTACTTAGTAGTAGACTTCATCTGTAAAACACCTGACACATAGTAGTGTTATCTTAATGCAATGAATTAATGAAAACGCACTTTCATTCATATATGCACATATCATTAATCTGTACATCAAAAAGGCAAAATCATGGCAATGTAACAGAAAAACTTTGAATAGGCGGTGCTGATCACGATAGTAAATGATCCATCAGAACAATATTAATTTTGTGCAAAGCTTTTGCTATGGAGGAATAATGTCCTTTCTGATTTACAATAAAAGCCTAGTAATTGTTAAAGGACTTCCCATGTGTCAGAAAATATTGTAAGATTTTGCCGATAAGAGAAACTTGAATTCTTATAGCAAGGGACCTTAATGGAGTAATTACTTTTTCCTGGGCTAGTAGAAATGTCTCTTTCTAGAGCTTCTGAGGTCTTCAGAAAAAAAATGGAAATACCAATTAATAATTAGAAAAGAGATGGTGACTCTTTCTGAATGTTTTCTTACTCAGGATGTCTATTATTTTTAAAATGAACTGTTAATATTGTGTGGCAATCTTTGTAATATTTTTGTTCATGATGATTCATGCCTATACTATAAGTATAGCTATACTAAGTATAGTACTATAAATATCAGTTGCTCCTTTTTTTTTTCTTGAAAAGAAAATCAGTATATCATTACTTTTAAGTAATAAATATGCTACTTTGTACATGCATATAAATAAATACAAAACATTCTTTCATTTAGATAAATAGCATTAACATGTAGAGTAGTTAAAGATTAGTAGAAGAGAGTATTTTTTCACTGTCTAGCAAATCTTGACAAAAAAGGGATTAATGAAGTTGCTAAGGCTACTGGGGACAAACTGAGAGTTCCTCTTAAATTGCAGATGTATGATATTCCCCATGTGATAAAAAATAGCAAGAAATATCATGGAATAATGCAGGCATACTGTTAGAAATCAAGTTTTGTATGTATTCATCTATATAACACCAATCTTGTTTACTTGAAGTATTTCCTGTCTACCTAGAAAAAATGTTCTGGACTGTAATGATAAGATGTACAAACAGATCTACACTATACCAAATTACCAAGGTGTTTTTTTCCTCTGATTATTCATTATTCTTATGTATAAAAAAAAACATGAAAAATCTATTATTTCTCTTTGAAAGGAAAAGGACAATTTTCAGAAATAATTGGCTTAAAATAAAATGCATAATCATGTTTAATTACTGTTACTTTTCATAGTATCATTTGATAAATAGCTTCACTTATGTACTATCTATTTCTATAAAAGTTTTACTTTTCAAAGAACATTAAAAATATTAATAAACCAATCCATTAAAAACTTTAGTATTTTGTCTCTTTTGTACAAATATTGTCTTTTGAGGTTGATATCTTTTTTTATAGATTTAAAGGATGGGATATATATTTTTGGACTTCTCAGCTAGACTTCATACTACACACGTTTTCTACTGTGGAACTGTGCTGAAAGTCTGTTAATTACCTCATTTATCTGTAAACAGGTACCCATCACTGAATTTATGATTTGCAGCAGATTTGCTTTTGCAATCTTTATTTTTTTCTTTAATCCTGAAGATTTTATAATGGGTATCCCAGGTTAATATTGAACTTATATGTTACTCGTAAGGCTTCCTTTTCAGAACATTCATAGGTTTCAAATGATTACATTGCGTTTGGATTAACAATTTCTAGCACATATCTGAATAAGATAGACAGATTAAATACCATATTGTTTTAAAATGTATAACATACACGGTTTACCAAGACCTATATGCCATTTCACTGACTACATCACAGACTATTTTTGTAGTTCATTTTATAGTGATTCATGATGACAAGTTGGACCTTGTGAAATCTGATGTAATCCATTGACAAGTCCTCTGCAGTTTCCTTGAACATCAAAAGGATTTTGCATAGTCGTTTCCCTTCTGAAGTCTTTTAGGAGTCTCACTAATGCTCACTGCCTCACCTAATGTGAAGGTATAAATTTTAATATTTCCTAAAAGTGATTAAATGTTTGGTAGAAGGATGATTTTAAATGAATTGGTAAAAGACTCTATTCTTCTATTTTGCCAGTTTCTCTTCTGTCTGCTTCCCTATATTTTGTGTTCTATGAGAGGTTTTTAAGCTGTATCCCTTTTGTTCTCGTGAAGACAGTAAGACATCTTAAGCATTTTGTGAAATAGACTGGATATATTTTCACTGGTGAGACAGTTTCTGAACTCTAAGCTATTTTTTTCAGTATTTAACATAATATAAAGAAAGTGGTAAAATACCTGCAATCCTATCTTTGACTAGATTCATTCACTTGCACACATATATATACTTGTGTGGGTCATGTATGTATGTATTGAGATTTTTTTTCTACAGACTTACCATGCTTCCGAAAAAGACTTCAGGTATCATTTATTTAATATCAAATGTTAGCAACATCAGATTTCACCACAGACGAAAGTTAGAAATATATATGAAAACAAATGAAATTTATGTCTTTTTTTTTTTGAAGAAAAGGCATCTACCACCTGCAACATGATTATGTTTAATTCATTTCTTAGCAATGGTGAGAATAAAGATTAAAAGGGTTAGATTGTGTATCCAAAATACTGCTAGTTCTTGGCAATATTAGTGCAGGAGGATAAGGTATGATTTCTTGGCAATCAAAAAAAAAAAAAAAAAAAAAAAAAGATAATGGCACCCCTATTTTGCCTGCTTCATTTTCCCTTATTAGCAGTTTTAGTGCTTTTTGTATATTTTTACATATTCTACTACTGCACGCAGAGATGCAGCCCCGTGCTTTTTTTGAAATTAAATTTCCTGACTTAGCAAGTACTTTCTGTTTTTAAAGTGTTCTTTACCTCACACTGTTGCTGCAGTTCTCTTAGTATCTGAATATACAGCTGAATCTGTAGTCTAATTTAGGCAACTGATTCCTCTTTGAAATTCTCGCTGTTTTCTCTTGCATACTACTTTCCTATATTCCACTTCCATGTATAACATTGCTTTAAATTTATTTCATTTTGGCTGTTAGTGTGTTAGTGTGTTTCACCTTAAGTTGAGCACTCAGATTATTACATATTCTCCCTCTACACAACATGGTATTGTGCTGCAAATGCTTTTCCCAAACTAGGCTAAATTGTGTTTATATGTTGAATGTTCATGTTTTTTTTTTTCCTTTTTTTAGTTGGAATTATATAATATAACTCATTTTTAATGAGAACTCCTCAAAATTTTAAAAGTGTACCAACACTCATGCTATTATTTATTTTCTAATGTGTTTGAGAAAAAAAAAATTGCTGCAGAAAAGGTGTCACTCTATAGTGGATTTGTTACATTAGCACTCCATCCTTATGTCTGTAAATAACCACACTCACCAATATCTCATGTGCACTTCTACATTTCTTTACTGTTAAAAAAATCAGAATATTATTCCCGGTTTTAAACTTTTTTATACATTAAAAAAAAATTTCCTCACTTTATTTAAAAAATGTTTATTTTATTAACAGAGAGGTGAAAGGTCACACATTGGAAAGAAGGGACAGCACAATGGTGTACGACGTCTCAGCACACATTGATGCCACCATTTTGTTGTACCCACAAAAAAGCAGCAAATAATGTAAAATGCTGCTTCACTGACTATGAACCTGCATATTCTGGACTCAGGTAGCGAATAAATGATCACTCTTTTTATGGAGGAAAATGGGCCCTTACTTCTTTTGAGAGATATAATTACTTATGCTACAAATCTGCAGATAGAAGTGTATTGAACAAAATCTACCTGTTTTTCTCTTTAGAATTCTTCACATAAAAAGTGCCATAAAAAGATCTTTAAATGCAATAGTGTTTCATTCATACAAGCATTTATCCCCAGCCCCTTTTCACTATTCTGTGAAATTGGGGGTTTACTCAGCTATTGCCTTCCTCTCGCCTTTAAAAAAGACCTACAGAATAGTGAAAGAAAGCAACTGTTCATTTGGAAGAAAGCAAAGCAAAGGTAGAAATCTTTCTCTCCACTGAGATACACAATGTCAAGATCACTAAGAAATGAAAGAGACAAAAAAATGACTGGAAATTTAGACAGAACAAACTTCCAACTTGTCCTGGTATGGCAGGCTTTGGGTTTTATTAGGCTATTATAAGTACCAAATGAAAACTCTTTTATGATTAATTAAATTGTTCCTTTTGGTGAAGTATCTAATGTATTGTAATATCACCATCATACAAATTTTGTTCCACAGTCACTATCTTCTGCACTGAATAAATCAGAGATAACGGGGACTCTTAGAGTAAGTCAGTGTCAAAAGAGTTGTTAAAAATGATGCAAGAGGGTGGACACTGGCACATCTACCATGAGAAAGAAAAGACTCCTGAGGACTAACTTTTAGGGAAGTCTGTGGAAAGACTCCTCTCAAATTCAATCTAGATGAAACCTTTGAAGAGAATGGCATATAATTCTTACTTTAAACTGGCTAGATTGAGAGTGTCTAAAGTGGTACACTAAAGAGTGGGTGGACTGGCTGATTTGACTCAAACACATGTGTTTTTCAACTCCTCCTCTCCTCATGCATTAAATTGGTTTTCTTCACGCATATCACATTTTGGAAACAGTACCCTTCCCCTCACACATTCTGGTTCTACCTTTCTATAAGCAAGTTAGTTACCCCAAACCAAACGGTACCATGAAAGATAATAACATAGACAGGGCATGAATGCCCACTTCTTCAATTTAGGTCCTGAATCTGTTTACTTTACTACTAGAGATGCACCCAGAGCTACAAAAATGAGGAGAAGAAAACACCTGTTCATCATGATCTGTATGATTTTTGGTTGCAGAGACCCTATGGGGCTTCAAAAAGGGGAGATTTCTTTTCCTAAAAAGGAAGTAAATCTTAACAGGAGGAAACAGAAAATGAACTGTAAGAACCTGAAAGTAAAAGGTGTAAATTGATGGAAGAAAATCAAGTTTAAAGGATGATATTATCAAAGATATCTCAGCTTGACATTTATTTACAACTATAATTTATGTAAAGTAATTTAAACATTCAAGACTTTGGCACATTATATCAGGTTTATGGGCCTTTATAATGTTCTCAATTGTCTATGGTAAATATTTTCTAAAGTTCACAGTACAGGGTCTAGCTCTGTTCCTTCTCACTGAAAGGAGTATTATCACTGCTTTCAATGGCAGCAGACATAAATCAGTTCTAAATATTTTGAAATGTAAATCTTGCAAATCCTCAGGGACACAGAAGTCCTGAATCCTTCCCTAGATACAAGTTTTACATTTGAAAAAAGTCACAAACAAAACTTTTTGGGCGGGAACTAGTGACCTGAATGCAGGTATCTAGTGCCATTTTAGACGTCTTTGTCCTGACTTCAATATGCCTCTTCTAAAGGACACATCTGTAGATCTTGTGACATGTGCACCAGACTACACATATTTCAGATCCCCAATGTTATTTAAAGTGACATTCTGGTTAGACAACTTAATCCTACCCTGCATGTCCCATAACTCTTTTGTACAAAATCATAGATAGCTTTTATTTACACTTTTAAGGTACTAAATATCTATTTAATTCTGAGGGGTACTTGCACTCAGATATTATCTCACTGAGATATAGTAGACAGACACTATGATGGGTGAAGAGCCAAACTATTAAAATATCAGCCATTGTACTAGCCTCTAAATTCTCTATTCTTTAAATATGATAGCAATCAGGAACTTTTACTATAAAGTAGAAGGATTTAATCTTAAGGTCTGGAGAAGATCAGAGATGCAACATTTTCTGACTTTGTACAAAGGACCCATTACTGCTTCACAGAGGAAGCAATTTCTAATTCTGAAAATTTATTAGGAAAAATAATTTTGACTATCTTTTGGTGTTGTTCCTCTTGATAATTTAAATATTATTGATATATTACTTGATCTCTCCAAGTGAAATTCTTATCTTCTGTGGTGCTAATTTTATTTAAAATGCTTGAAATATGTACAGTTCTATCTTGAGGCCACCTCTTAACCATGAATGAAAACCTATTATAAAAGAGACTTCACAGCATATCAACACACTGTACACCCTTCACTGGTAAGCCCTGACAGACTTGCCAAAGAGAAGAGATAGTAAGGACATTGGTCATATCCCCAGGAAAAAAAGTACAGTTTGTTTTGGACATCTGACTTCATGGCTCACAAGCAGATGCTGACACCAGCCAACAGCAGTTCAAAAGGCATTTTCAGGTTCAAGGAGTAAAAGGGATCACTATAAAGCAACACAGCAGAATTTCTTTAGCAACATAAACTTTTAGAAATCCACCTTGAACAAAATTCGAGAATCAAATTTTAAAGAGAAGGATGGGAATAGCTTCATAACAATTTTCCCATTCAAAAATCATATTCAGTATGTACGTTAAACTTTAGTTGTAGAAGGTCACATCAGAACAGTCGGAAACTACCAACAATGAAATTGGTTACAATATCTAATTCACTGTTACATAAAATGCATTTACAGTATAATAGCTAAGGAATGCATGTAATTTAAAGAGGCCTCCTATAGTAATCACTGAGATTGAACATATGCAGTATAATAGGTCTCAAATCCATTGCATTCACTGTAGAGTGCAAGAGCTTTTTCTGTCCATTAAGAGCCCCTGGCTTGTCAAGAAATTCAGACTGTCATATTATTATGTCAAATTAAATCACAAATGCCAATCAGAAGAAATACTCCTTTTGATTTTCATTGGCTGTGTTTTGCACATGGAGCTCATTTTTCAGTGTAGACTCAGTGCCATCTTCATTTTCAGATCCCTTTGGCTCGTTTTTTGAATAGGTGCTTTTTTTTTTATAAATGCGAATGGCTATGGCAGTGATGCAAAGTAGGATGAATATCACGACTGCTATCACACCTACAAAAAGAAAAGAGAGACAAGTTACAAAACAGAACATGTAAATAATAAAGCATGGACTAGGGAAGGGGCCAGAGAAAGTAAGACTATTGCATAGTACAGTGGGGTACTAAGAAACCCAAAAAGTAGGAAGCCATATCTGCTTTTACACCAGAAACAGTACTGCAGCATTTCCTACAAAGCAAATATTTTCCATTTTGTAGGCTATGAATACTGAAACCTGACACAGAAACCATACTTTTTTGAAACTTTTGAAGGCAAGACCAGTTGAGATTTAGGGTAGATCAGGTGGCTGTCTTCTCCTTCTTCATTACCACCCAGCTTTCATCCAGTCTCATGGCTAAAGCTGCTGCAGACTTGAGGAGCTGCTTTTCAGGGACTTAAGGTGGTGATACTTTCAGGGACTTAAGATGGTGGACTTAGGATGGTAATAAATGGGGCTGAGTATGGTTGGAGGCCTGTGGCCAGTGGTGTCCCGCAAGAGTCAGTACTGGCCTGGTGCTCTTCAACTTGTTCATCAGTGACTTGGATGAGGGCTCAGAGGGCACCCTCAGGAAGTTTGCAGTTGACACCAAACTGGGAGGAGTGGCCAACACTCCCAAGGGCTGTGCTGCCATTCAGAGGGACCTGGACAGGATGGAGAATTGTGCAGAGAGGAACATCATGAGGTTCAACAAAGACAAGTACAGGGTCCTGCAGCTGGGGAGGAATAACCCCAGGCACCAGCACAGATTAGGGGTTGACCAGCTGGAAACCAGCTCCATGGAGAGGGATTTGGGAGTCCTGGTTGACAACAAGTTCACCATGAGGCAGCAGTGTGCCCTCATGGCCAAGAAGGCCAATGGGCTCCTGGCTGCATGAGGAGGAGCGTTGCCAGCAGCAGGTCGAGGGAGGGGATCTTGCCCCTCTGCTCAGCTCTGGTGAGTCTGCACCTGGAGTATTCGGAGCAGTGCTGGGCTCCCCAGGACAAAAGGGACGTGGAGCTTCTGCAGAGGATCCAGCATAGAGCCAAGAAGGTGATTAAGGGACTGGAGCATTTGTCATATCACAAAAGACTAAGTGAGCTGGGCTTGTTTCGTCTGGAGAAGGCTGAGAGAAGATTTGATCAACATGTTCAAGTACCTGAGGGATGATTGTAGGGAGGATGGGGCCAGGCTCTTTTCCGTGGTGGCCGGTGACAGGATGAGGGGTAACAGGTGTAAGGTAAAACACAGGAAGTTCCACCTCCATGTGAGGAAGAGCTTCTTTCCTGTGAGTGTGACAGAGCCCTGGAACAGGCTGCCCAGAGAGGCTGTGGAATCTCAGGAGATCTTGCAGACCTGCCTGGATGCCACCCTGTGCCACGTGCTCTGGCTGTCCCTGCTGGAGTAGGGGGGTTGGACTAGGTGATCTCTAGAGGTACCTTCCAACCTTAAGCATTCTGTGATTCTGTGACTTTACCACCAGATTAGAAAACAAAGCACTATTTCAGCTTTGTTCCTCTTCTTCACTCTCACTACAGGACAATGTATTTTCCTTCCCTCAGTCATTCAAAACCTTCATCTCCCTCACCCACCTGCTCATTGGGAGGTAAGGGGACACAGAAATCCATCCCTCCCTGCCCATCTGTTCTCATGTCATTGCTCCAGCTCTGAGCAAAGGATCAGGAGAGCATAGGAGATACACAGGAAAAAGCATATGTCTCCTGAAATGGCTCTAAGGCCAGTTTTGTCTGCATACAGTAAAGTCCAAGCTTGTGGTTACACCAAATTAATCCCATTCATAACCAGTTACTCCATGCAAATCAGTTCAGATTGCAGGTGAGTGGTCTTGATTAAAAATGCTTTTAGAGAGGAGTATTCATAAAATACAATGTACAGCAGTTTATCACAGGGACTCTATTTAATATTGGCCAGGTTTTATAGCTGCCTACCTTCAGGTCAAATGAAACAAAACATCTAACATTTAATATGCCTTGTAGAAGAGACTCACTCCACCTAACTGCTTTTCCTTTTGAAGTTTTTCATGATCTGCTTTAAGTAAGGCTCCTGACTACATAGCTTTCCCATTTCACTGAATAGAAAGTAGACAAAATACAGAAGATAGGGGTGAAAAACAAGGACCACTGCATGTTCAAGATGAAAAAAAAAATCGATTTGGCTTCCTGGCTTCCCTGTAAGTTTGTAGTACTCAAGCTACATTCTAGATATGGCTGTGCACTGCGCTGTTAGGTGAACTGAGCACAGTTCTAAGCTAAATGAGCAGAGTCAGTACCTATACAGAGGAAAGTGAGCAAGCTTCCTTTTCCAGCATCTTTAATAATCCCATCCAAACGGATAAAACCATTATCACTACAGCCACCTGTACTATCCTGTTCTGGCTGGAGAGATAGAAAAGAAATGAGCAAAATAAATATAACTTTACAGAGGGATTTACTGAGATATTCTAAGTGCTATGTATCTGACATCCAAGAGAAAACATATATTAGACACTTAATCTTAAAGAAAGACAACTATTTAAAATTTATTGAAATGTTTACCAGTGTTATGTTGCTCCCAGAGGAACAAGCTAGGAGCGGTGATGAAAGAGATACATCCCCCAAGGATATTTCCAAGGCTACAGACTTGATGATCCAGGAGTGTGGGAGAAAAGGAATTTGGAAAAGAAATAAATGAAAGGGAAGCAGAAAGTGCTTGTCAAACAGAGAGGCAGGAAGCAGGACTTGACTGCAGGAAGGAAAAAAACAACAAATAATCTGAGAAATGGCTGCAGTCCAGTGGCTGTATGGTACAAAATAACCTAGGCTATTGTAATTGGCTACTGTAAGCAAAATAAAAATACTTAGTGCCAAAAAAGTCACAGAATCACACAGAATGGTTGAGGTTAGAAGGGGTCTCTGAGATCAACTAGTCCAAACTCCCTGCACAAGCAGGGTCACCTAGAGCACGTGAAACCAGGGATCCAGGTGGGTTTGGAAGATCTCCAGAGGAGACTCCACAACCTCTCTGGACAGCCTCTTCCAAGGCTCTGTCACACACAGGAAAAAAAAGTTCTTCCTGATAATGGAGGTGGAATTCCCTGTATTTTAGTTTATACCCACTGCCCTTTGTCCTGTCCTGGCCACTACCAAAAAGAGTTTCGCCCCATCTTCTTTACATTCACCCCTCAGGTATTTGTATATATTGTTCAGATCCCATCTTAATCTTCTCTTATCCAGGCTAAACAGGCCCAACTCACCTAGTCTTTCCTCACATGACAAATGCTTCTGTCCTTTAATCACCTTCATGGCTCTGTAGAAGCCTCTGTAGAAGCTCAACGTTCCTCTTGTACTGGGAAGTCCAAAACTGCACACAATACTCCAGGTGTGGCTTCACCAGAGCTGAGCAGAGGGGCAGGATCCCCTCCCTCGACCTGCTGGCAATGTTCCTCCTGATGCGGCAAGGATCCCATTGGCCTTCTTGGCCACGAGGGCACATCGCTGCCTCATGGTTAACCTGTTGTCAACCAGAACTCCCAAATCCTTCTCCATGGAGCTGGTTTCCAGCTGGTCAACCCCTAATCTGTCCTGGTGCCTGGGCTTATTCCTCCCCAGGTGCAGGACTCTGCACTTGTCCTTGTTGAACCTCACGATGCTCCCCTCTGCCCAACTCTCCATCCTGTCCAGGTCCCTCTGAATGGCAGCACAGCCCTCTGGGGTGTCAGCTACTCCACCCAGTTTAGTGGAAACTTGCTGAGAGGGCACTCTGTGCCCTTGTCCAAGTCATTGAATAAGTTGAAGAGCACCGGGCCCAGTACTGACCCTTGCGGGACTCCACTGTCCACAGGCCTCCAAATAGACCCCAGTTTTATCACCACCTTCTAAGCTGTGCCATCCAGCCAGTTCTCAGTTCACCTCACTGTCCACTCATCTAACCCACACTTCAGAGCTTTCCTATGAGATATTATTGAAGACTGCATCAAAAGATTTGCTGAAGTCAAGATAGACAACATCCATGGCTCTCCGCTGAACCATACAGCCAGTCATCCCATCGTAGAAGGCTTCCATGGCTCTCCGCTGAACCATACAGCCAGTCATCCCATCGTAGAAGGCTATCAGGTTGATCAAACATGATTTCCTCTTGGTGAATCCATGTTGACTGCTCCTGATCACATTCTTTTCTTTGACATGCTTAGAGATGCTCTTTGGGATTAAATGCTCTACCATGTTTTCCAGGGTTGGAGGTGAGTCTGACCAGCCTGTAGTTTCCCGGCACCTCCCTCTTGCCATTTTTGAAGACTGGAGTGACTTTGGCTTTCTTGCAGTTCTCAGGCACCGCCCCCACCTCTTGAAGATGATGGAGAGAGGCTGAGCAATAACCCCCTCCAGCTCTTTCAGCACACTTGGGTGCATCCCATTCAAGCCCATTGATTTATGGGTGTCCAGTTTGCCTAAATAATCCCTAACCCAATCTTCCTCGACCAGCAGAAATTCTTCCTCTCTCCTGGTTATCTATCTCAAGTTCTCGAGTAGAGTACTGTAGATAAAAATGGACCATCCATTTGCAACCAAAACCCAACATTTTTCTGTTTCTCATTCCCTCATATGAGCATCCACTTTTCTTTTATGTTAACAGACATAGTTCTTTTTTTTTTTTTTACGTGGCATTTTTTAGCCTGTAAAATCTAAGTAAGTAAGCTCAAATCCAAGGCATATGAAATGGTACAATTAGTTTGTACTGGAATTATATTGGTTTAAAGGAACTTACAAGGGCCTTTTGCTGAGCATTATACTGTTCTTTTTATTCTACATTCTCTATTTAATTTTCTTTATTTTTCTTTGAAACAACTAGATTTAGCATTAAAAAAACAAAAACTGTGACTCCATATTTCCACAGTAAAAATGTGAGGTTATTATTATCTTGAAAAACTTTAACTATCGTATTTGAAGTTTCAAAATGGCTTTGTTGTTAGCACACTTAGAATTACCCACTCACACTAAATTGTCTAGGACATAAAGTAATTTTTATATACAAATACATATGTAAAGTAATACCTTTTGCAACAATAAGGTAATTTTTGCAGTTAGACACACAGCAAACTCAGAAACTATACTTCAAATTCAGACTTCATTGAATTTAGTGCTAAATTTCTCAAAGCTTGTGCATATAAAAATACTTGTTCATTGTAATTGTATTTTCATTGTAATTTACACAATATTTATTCTATGGTCACTTAGGTTTGTTTCTTTTGAGGAACAGCGAACCTCTTCTTAGTTTTCACAAAACAAATTCTGCTATACTTTTACCTTAGATTCCTGTTTTGGGACAGTCAAATGAATAAACAGCTCCAAACCATTCAAACATAAATAATACTAAATAAGTAAGGGAGCTTCTAGATTTGATTACCTCTTTATTATCTCTTTAGTAGCTTAGGAGATGGAACTATGGAGAGTAAGTCAGCAGGTACTGACCTTAGCAGATACTTAAATGGCAAATATCAGGTATTTAAATGTCAGATGTACAGGAGATAGCAGTTTCCAGTCTTAATTCTACCTTCCATAACCTTAAATGCTTTTATCCTCAATGAGAAGCCTTGGCAGCTTTATTTTACTAAATCTCATTATGTCAGTTGTCTGTTCAGGCTCTTCACACTTTCCTTAGAAAGGAAATCTATTTCACACTTAAAGGGTCAAAGACTTTCCCTACCTTTTCTCCTTGTTCTTGTTGAATTGACTAGAGCTCCTGAATTACAGAGTTGAAATACCATTTTTCAGGAGTGAAAACATGTTTTGTTTCCTCACCTTCACTCCAGGGAAGCAACACCGCCAGAACATCTCATAGGGGAAAGTTCTCACAAACACATTCATTAAAAAGAAACAAACAAAAAACAAACAAACAAACAAAAAGCTGAACTGCCATAGCCATATTCAGCATCTGTGATTGTAAATGAAAATTTCCTGTGGTCTCCATATCCCCAAACTCTCTGTGTTAATACCCACGCAGACCCTCCACACAGTCGGTGCCTGCATCTAAAGATGCAGAACTGGTAGCCTTCGCAGCTGCTATTGGTATGGATCTCAGCTCAAATGATGGTCAGTCAGGAAAACACAGTAATTGAATCTGTGTATCCTGATTTCAATACCCTATATTTCAAGCACAGGACTTTTTCCCTAAGCTACATAACAAATATTTTCTTCTAGTGATACAAAGTAAAGGCACTATCATTATATTTGCTTTAGGAGCAACTAAAATGTGTGTGGTTCTTCCACTGTGCCATCATTAAAAATAAGTATTTCAAAAAATTTTTGTGGATGATCACTTGTAGTTATCTTTGAACTAGATATCATTTCAAAAGAAATGATAAGAAAAAAAGAGGCAAAATGATATTTTAGATCAAAGTAATTACATATTTAAAAGATATTTTAACATTAACTTTTTTATAAACTGTAAATTAGTGAAAGTGGTTTTGTGCCCTAGAATTTATTGTTTTCTAACAAACAATAAACAGTAACTAAAATGAAGCACACCTGAAGGTGCCAAAGGATTAATTCAAGGAACGTGAGCCTGCATTTTCCCCCATCGAGAAGATCTCGATGCTGCTGAGATATATTAAACAGAGATAGTTCACTTTGAAATCACCCCTGTAGCAAAAGGTAGTATTTTGACACAGCCAAAGAGCAAAGGTTGTCTTTTTAAAAACATATGATATTTGCAACAACACATCCAAATAGCTTATTGTTAAGTCATAGAAAAATAACATTATACAGGATGAAAATCTGTTCTTTATGTCTGGTACTTCAGCAGAGTATCTCAAAATACAGAAACACTGATGGCATAACTCTCAGGAAAACCTGAGATTTACTGCTTTAAAACACACTTTCTATCTTTATCTTTCAACGCATGCCACTTGCAATAAAACCAAACCCTTGCCTTTTTTTTTTTTTTCCCTGGTGCACACAAAACTTCCACTGACTTCACATCAGCACTGAAAGACTCACAGTTATTTAAAAACTAAGATTTGAGTGGGGTTGTTATAGGCCCTATTACCTCCAATAATTGCAGAGTCACTTCTGATTGCATTAGCTAAGGGCTCTCCCTCATCTATTGGTCCAGAATGATCTGCAGTGGAAAAAGAAAGGAGAATGACAGACAAAAAGAAGGAAGGAGGGTTCTCAAGATAAACATATATGGTTACAGCTTACACAAAGTACAGTGGCACTCGTGGGTTCTATAAGAGTGCAAATACCAGTGATTCAGATCACATTTTATAGAGACAAAATGAAAATGTTCAGAGGAAAAGACAAAGGCAAGATAAAAGGAAGTAGGAACAAAGAGAAGAGAATTAGTTTTCAAATTATCCCTGAGGTGTTAACACATGTCAAAAAAAAAAAAAAAGATAGTAGTGATGCAGGTCATGAGTCCTCTACTTAGATGTTACTTTAGAGATTAGCAAGTGGAAACATATGCTACCTGCAAATGAGTGGGTTGTTTCGCTGGATGTTGAGTCGGCTCCAGTTAATGTGCCACAGTTGGATTCAGTGAGGCGTCCCTTTACGATGATGGGGGCTGAGCTACTGTGATGCAGCGCAGCCTTCAAAGGAGCGATGTGGTTGAACTGCACTGAAGAGAGACATCCAATAAACCCCTGAGAGTTTGCCTTCGTAGTCTCCTCATCTACATCGCTGCTTTCTGTTAATCAAAAGGAACAGAACACAATTAATCATAGTGCAAACGTATAAAATAAAGTGACAGAAGAATAAATGAATAATTAACCTGTGTTCCTCTGAGTATATTTAAAACAACATATGTAGATTCACTGCATCCCTTTCTTGTCTGTCTTTAATTAAAAGACAGTCAGATACATTCAATAATCTTTAAGGATGCCCGTAGTCAGTCTGCTGCAGAAAATTCTTTTAACCTAGTACAGCATGTACTACAGCAAGAAGATTAAAATGTAACTAAAATATCTAAATTAAAAAGCATCATTTTTTTTCATTCTGCAAAAAAAGATAAGGATGTAGCATTTGTTCATGAGAAATACATATTTTATTAGACTCCTTCTCATAACTATGTACATTCCTGGATCATATTCTACCCCATCACACTATCATAAACTTTGCTGAAACAAACAGCCTCCAAAAATCACCTCAGATTCAGGAAAGACATCATGATACTTTTCTGTGAAATTCATATATATATATAAATACAGTTCCAATTGACTGTATATATTAAAGATGATACTATTTATTGGGGGTTTTTTTCCACTAAAAAGAACTCCAAGTCCCCTGTTATTTTCTTGAGCTGTCTTTCTAAATGTAAGTACTCTGTTAGAGCTCAGCATCTAATACTCACTAATGCACCAATCTGGTAACTGAATCCGGTTTCTTCACTCTGGCAGTTCTAATTTAAGCAAAAACTCTGGTACTAAGTACTAATTGCACAAAGTGGACTCTTAAGTTTTAAATAAGTAGAAATGTTATCTCTTTCATTTACTACTCCAGCTTATCCTGGAACACATGGATCAACTTGTGATCTTTACAATGGCTGCCATAAGAATTTTAAAAACCAATGTACAATGCAATCTTCAGTACAATGAGTTTAACAGTAAAAATTGGGCTAATGTGTTTTACTGGAATGTCCCAAAGTAATAAGTAAACACCTTCTTCAGCTGTCAGTAGGCACCTATTAGGTAGATGGGTATTAGCCAAATGTCTATCTATCTGAAATAATAGATAATGTGGATTTTGTTTAACTGTCTCTTTTATCTGGATGTCATGTAAAAAAGACTTTAATCTGAGATAACAATAAAAATCATGTGGAAAAAAATATAATCCCACTACACAGCAGATGGAAAACCTGAAGAGTGAAGGATTTTCTACTAATTTCTGGCTTAATTTGCAAAGCATTTGGCAAATATGCAAGTATATAATACAGAAAGAAACTAGATACTAGACAGAGTTCAGTTGACTCTATAGGGATCAAGTTAAGCTTCATATTAGACCAAGAAACACAGGTGGAAAAAAATAAATAAGTTTTGAAGTTTTTTTGCCAAGTTTTCCAGACCAAAAATGACACATTAGAAAGATGTTTTTATCAGAGACTGTGCTTTGCAAAAAGTTGAAATTGTTCACACTTATGCATCTTTCTAACAATCCATTTGTGAAATTTACTCAAAAGTTTTCAGAAAATATAGACTAAATTACCCCACCTACATTTCCTCATCCAAAAAGAAAAGAACAAACAAGCAAGCAAACAAACCAACTATGGGTGCTCCACAAAGCAGTGTTGAAAGTTAGCAGACAGACATTTCCCAACAGAACATTTCAAGGTAAGAACTGTGAAGCCAAAAGATTTAAACTTGGACCCCTCTGCTGTTATGATGATGCAATTGATACAAACTTTCAATTTTTTCAAACATCAGTCAGATTTTATATTATCTTTATCTTCTTTGACTAGATTTTTCTAGCCTACCTATCATCTCAGTCAGCAAAATGAAAAAATTAATGAACATCTGACATTCAGTTAAATTTCAGCTTCAGATGATAATTGTGTACTCAGAACAGATTATTGAAAAAACCTACATTTTTTATGCTTTATTACAGACATGTTTTTTGCATGGAAGTGCTTGTTACAATCAAGAGTAACTATATCAACATACATGCTGATTTCAGTCACATTTGGATTTTATTTCTGCAATATACGTGTGACCAGGGAAATGCAACACCACTACACACTGTAACTTTTTAGACCATGTAGAAATGCAAGATTTGAGTGTTCAGGACACATCTGAGGGAAATAAAGTACACCATGCCCACACCCAGGAAGCCTTCCATGTATAGATCAGAAAGTTTATGTGCTTTGGTATGTTGTTGCTGTTGATTTTAATTAAAAAGTAGGGGATTTGAGGAAAATCCATTAAAAATAACTCATTAAATAATCAGTTTTCTCTACTGTGGGCTTTTATGCACATAACTATGCCCTTTAAATATATTCCAAAACAGCTTAAGACCCTTTTCATTAACTTGTTACCAGTTAGTTTACTGTTCAAAAAATGCTAACAACTAAAGAAATTAAATTAGCAGGAACTAACTAACTAATTAAATAGATTTTCCACCATGACTTTTTGCTGTTTTTTTCAGAATTAAAAATCCAGCAGTCAGGAGTTACAAGCAGGTGTTTTTTTCTGGAGTCATCATTTGCCACACTTCTGAGAGTGAGTAGAAAAGAAAAAAATGCTTGGTTTCTAAATGTTTTATTTTAAACATTAGAAGGCAAATATTTACAAATCACAACTATATCAATTAAAGCGTCTTGGCTAAGTCTTTGAATGTTGATTTTTAAATATGAGCCTTTCATCCAAGATTTTAAGACTGAAAACTTTTTGTTTCTCCAAAAGATTGCCCTGAAAATTTTCTTTCCTAGAAGTATGCATAGACAAGATTTGTTGACTAAATTAAAAATCCGATTAAAAAGAAAAAAGGAAATAAAAGAAATGTTAGATTTTAAAATATGCCTCTTAGGAATTTTCTGGACTACATTTATGAGTATATAAATTAGAGCAGCTATGTAGAAAATGCATATTTTGCACTAACAGGCATATATTAAAAGCTTTTCTAAACCACCTTTGAAAGGCTAAGTTTTATTGTTTTATTGCTGCTTGAATTCCCAAGCAGTAACAAAAACCTGGTTTAAGAGAAAGGGAACTTTTCAAAGCAACTGTTAATTAGCATGTGCTTCATTTAAGCACTTACATAGGAAAACCCAGACATTACTGTTTTAAAATACTAATTTTAAATTAAGAATTTGAATTTTCACTATATTTTGCATATCAGTGGAGCATGGCATGAGTTTTGGAGTTTTGCAATTACATCAGTTCTTTATCAGTAAAAACTATAATAATTAAAACAGAAGAGTTTCTTAAGTAAGCTGTAGAGTTATCAATTATCCCCAGCAATATTCCTGTAAGTATGTTAACTATTCCTGTACATATTGCAAAGACAAATAAACTGATATGGAAAATATAAAAAAAATGACTACACAAAAATATGAATAGTTTTAATACACAGAAATAACATTTTAAATGTGAGACCAAAACATCCTTGAAAAGATCATTTTAAAAATAATTTATTTGTTCAACTTAGACCTTTATTTTTAACTGTATGGTGAAATCCCTTCTTTATTTATTGTTAAGATAAACAACTTTTACTTTGTTTTAAGCTATTCATACTCAGGGTCATGCCTTTATTTAACTAACTTGGCTTAAAATCATGCATTCTCTTAATCTGTGAAATTCTGCATATATATCTGATCCAAGCAAACCTTGCTGAAAAAACTATCCTTATCTTAGTTGGCAGGAAAAGATTAACTGCTGTTCCCTAAGAAGAACATCTCCTAGAGCTGTCTACTCTCCTGCTGACCTATCTAGGAAGCTTTGTCCTGGGCAAATAGGGCTTTACTCAACTGAAGTAAATTACTTTATCAGTGGGTTCTCATAAGAGAGGCTTCTATAGCCTTCATGCAGTGTGGGGGACTTTGAGAGGGAATACCTTTGAAGGTGGAAAAACTTTAAGGTGCCTTTTTGGCTTTCATCCTGGGACCTGGGTCGCTAAATATGCTTTCTTCTCCCTTTCCTTACCACTTGACCTTAACATTTTTAGATGAGTACCAGCATCCATTAGCTCCCAGCTTATTTTTCCAGCACATTATATAAGGGAAATTCAAGGATCCTTAACCTAGAAAGTTTAGGTTATGGGAAATGAGAAAGAACACTGATAAACATACGTGCGCACACACACACACACACACACACACACATATCTATACACTTTTTTTTTCCTGGGAATTCAAATTTAGTTAAGCAACTGACTCTCCCAGGTCTCTCAGGGATGCTATTATAGCACATTTTTGTATCAGGGCAGAGCCAAATGGAGCTAAATTCCCTTACAGTCCTTGTAAGTCCATGTTGATGCAATCATACAACCAAAGAAATGCCATCTCAACATCTTTATAATAATGTGGACTCTTTGGAAGAGAAATTGGTCCTTAATTCAAAACAAACATCAAAAGAGACTGCTATTTTTCTACTATTTTTTTCATTTCATTATATTTGATCAAATACTTTTTTTTAATATGCCACGTTTGAAATGGAATTTCATAACAAATCAAATCCCTTTTTTCTATCTTGTTCATTGTGATATTACGTGATATTTTGTGAATACATTATTGATGCTTGATTCGATTTTGTTATAGATTAATTTTAAACAGATTTTAAACAATTTTCATGTAATGGTTTATATTTCAGCTAATATATGTTCAGCTATTATACATGTAATTAAAATTATGATTCTCTTTTTCATTCTCTCTTTGTACATACCTTCATACTAATTCTTTGCAGGACTGCGTGTTCTATAAAAGCAATTTCTAGTTTTCTAAACTAACATGCATTTATTTGTGTTAGAAGTCTTTAATTACTTTTCCAGTCAGAAAACAGATCAAACAGACTATTTTCCACTAAGCAATAATTAAGATTTTTAAAAGCCTACAAATGTGATCTTTAACTTGTATCAATTAATTTTAAGGTAATTCTCATCAATACCCTGTTACTGAAAATTCAAAAAGAAAAAATAAAAGAATATGTTTTATTACGTATTCAAATTGAACCTTTTAAGTATTCTAGATACCACTTTTGGAAGTGGTGAAAAACACAACCGTCTGCTATATAAGCCATTAAATTATTTATACCTGAAAATGTCACACTCAGATCTCTGTCAAATGCTCTGCCTGTGTATCTGCTTTTCAAAACAATAGCATGTTAAACATCATCTTACTTGCACATTGGTTTAGAAATTAAGAATATTCTGTGATCCTGAGGGTACCATTAAACCTTTTTTTTCCACAGAAAATATTACATTTAAAAGTGGTTACATTGGAAACTGGTGTGTGTACATGTGTCCACATAAACACAAGAAAGAATTAGACTCATTTTGCTCAGAGCAGAGGTTCAGATGATCTGCATACACCTTTTGGCAGCTTTTATATGACTTGAGTGTGCTATGGGTCAGATGATACACACAGGTCCAGACTTAGAGCTTCTCTCCCAGTGGCAAGAAGAAGGACACTTTTAGATAATGCTTTACTCGTGAATAAGAGATTTTATGGAAAGTCATCATTTTTCTACTTTCTTACTCAGGACAGTATTTCTGAGTCTATTACAGTGGCAGAAACATTGATTTAGCAAAGCTTTTACAGTATTCCCAAAAGTACTATGCCAAAAGTGGTAGATATATGGATCCTGGAGGCACACTTCAGGCACATAGTAGTAAAGTTCCTCTAAACTAAACCACATAAAACTGAATGTTCAGAGGCAATTTTTAGGACTTCTGGTTTAGGTTAGGTATTACATCAAAAATGAAAATAGTTCCCATAACCAGAGAGGAACATGATAAATTAGTATATCATCTGCACCAGTTTGAGTTGAAAACTCAATTTCCTCTATGTCACTTTTTTTTTTTTAATGTATTTCTACAAAACCCTTTGTTAACATTTCAGTTTACATAAAGGGATTGTAAAGGAGTGGGATTTCAAAAGATTACTCTTTTGCAGAGTAGCTAAATGGTCAAGCACCAAAGACAGACCAAGGGAGGAAGTTCATTTTCCAGTCTTATTTTGGAAAAAAAAAGCCACAATTTTTGTTCAAAATATTTTCTATATTAAAACAAACAAAGTTGCTGACAGAAACGGTAACTAGTACTTTGTCATGTAAAATCCTGAACCTTTACAGTCTGTAAACCTATGTAAGATTTTTTTCTAGAAACCAGTATTTTTGCAGACCTGTTTACTCTTAAGACTAAACACAGAGCGATGAAAATAATCATTATGAAAGAGTGAAAAGGTCAGTGCAGCATTAGTGTACACCACAGATTACACAAGACTTTACAGTTCTGTCTTCACACTGTTTCAAGAAAAACTGCTATTAGAGCAAGAACATACAAATGGACCTACACATGATAATGAAATGTAACAACAGAGATTTTAAATCACTTTACAAGAAAGAGAAATAATATTTCCTTCAAATTTTCAGCAGTACTACAACTTACTTTATCCCTGAGGCTTCCCAATATGACAAATTTGAAAATAAAAATATCTGGAGAATTGTTGTTCACCTATTTTATTTTAATGTAATTGAGAGAATGGCAGTTGCAGATAGGTAAATTAAATTTTGAGCACTACAGAGAGATAACTGGTGATAAATCATGGTTAAAAAAATATTTTGTCATACCTTATTTACAAAAATTAGCAACTCCAACAAAAGGTTATATGACCTTAATCCTAACTGTTTCCTGCAAAATCTAATCACAGAAAGTTTCTCAAATGTGCTAGGAGATTAATACTACTCTGATCTTTGTGTATGATTTGGTAGTGATTTAGTCCTTGAGAGTAATAAAAATGTTGTGTTTCCTAATACTTGATTGCAAAATGAAAGAGATAAGAGTGAAATTATTTTTAATAGAACGCATTTGCTCATTTTTCAGGAAGCACTTACACATGATTATATTTGCACTTCAACAGGACTAAAGTTTCTACCTTGATTGTCATTCAGTATCTAATTAAATGGAAGACAACACAAGTCACTTAGTGAGATTTGGGTTATTATTTTTATGTGCCACGATGCTATTTTGATATATGTTTTGGAAATTCATGTGCATTTCACTTACCTAAAATCTTACCAAGTGTGAGGGACTTGATTGCATTGAATTCTGTTCCTGAAGACAGAATAAATTTCATTCTTTCATTCTGGTTAACCTGCAGAGTGAGTATATGAAAAAATATAGAAGAGTGGAAAAATATTAGTCAAACTTTGCAAAAAAGAGAAGATGAAGGTTAAAAATAGAAAGAGCTGAGGGAAAGCTCTCTTAATTGTGCCCTAAAAACTCATCAACAAATTGATGATCAGCTTCCTCACATCACTGATTATGACTGTGAAACTTCCTAAGAATCCCACTTAAAACCATTATTTATCTTGTGCATTTATGTGGTTCCTTTTTAGTTTTCTACATATAAATAAAAGTGACAAACCTATGAAAACATAAGAAAGGCTCTTCTCTTTTAAAAAAAGGTATTTAACATTACATAATAGTAATGATAATAAACAGTACATAATTACACTTTCAGTGTTAAATATTATACTCTTTCCCATGGAACAGTACTCTTCCCCCATGGTCCCTCTAGAACAACCTGCCTTCAAGCTTTGTATCAATGCATAATTATGCAAATTCAGCTCCTGCACCAAAACATTGATTTCTAATACACACTTTTTTTTTGACATTTAATTTAAAGTTAAGGCTTCTTATGCATTAGTACATAGAAGTAGCAATCTTAAATTATAACCTAAGCAGTTATATGGTGTGGTATACATAAGCGGTCCAACTGTGTTTGGACTGTTGTTTGATATTTATATAATGATAAAGAAACAAAACAGAACAAAACAACAATAAAAAGACAAGAAGAAGTAAGATGCCATCTCCATTTACAAATTACGGAGATTTTGTCATAAGAAAATCATTATATTTTCATATACAACAATGAGGAGGAACTGACCTTCCCTAATAGGAAACTTTTAAGACATTATAAAATACAGATATCAAAGAGATTGTCTAATGTAGATTTATGCAGAGGCTCAGCATGAGTCTGCTATGCTTTGCTGTACTTATTTGATCTGTGAAAATACAGTTTATTTTGGGGTACTTGTTTTACCATAATTTTTTATTTCATTTTACTTAGGATCTTTTTGACAGTAACCTATTATTATTATTATTATTATTATTATTATTATTATTATTATTATTATTAACTGAATTACCTCTACAAAGAGGATTTCTTCCTTTCTGTTAATCTTCACATGCTGCAGCTGTCCATCAGCCAGACTTTTTAAATTGATGTTGAAGACATCAGGATCTTGATGGCTGTCTAGTTTATATCTGATTTGTAAGCTTCCTGCAGGGATTGATAAAAATGTTATAAAAATCACCTGTTACAAGACAGGTGATTGCAGGTAACTCACAATTCTTCCTCCTTAACATGCACATTTACAGAGCAAGACAAATATCTGATTTATCTGAGGGATAAGCTTAAGTAATATAAATTGACATAAGGGGGAAATGAAAGAATGCAACAGGAAAAAAAAGAGAAATATCTGAAGTGGAAGCAATTGCAAAGGTAACCATAAAGTGTGATGAATCTGGATAATGAGTTAAAGAATTAAAATGTGCAGTGATTTATTTATGTATCTGAAAGTACATCTCCAAAAGAGTTGGCCTGGTGGTTCATATCAATGTGACTTACTATATAAAACTCATGTTGATGCCTTAATAGCACTGTTTCTGCAAAATGTTTATATTGTTCAGACTTCTAAATCTCTGATCAGTAGACAAATCATTTTCCTCTCACTTTCTATTTCTCTCTGTTAACAAATTATATACCTCCCCTACACATATAGCACGTATTTTATCATACAGTCTGTTTCACACCAAAACAGAAACAGAATAGTTTTTACTCCTCAGAGATTTTCTATCAGTCAGTCACAGATGAACAGCAACTTTCTACTTTTCTAGTGGGAAGCAAGACCCAGAAATTATTATGAGAAAGCATGGGCAGAGCTGTCTAGAGCTTCTTCTATTTCACGTGATGGGCAAGACATTCTAGTATTATTTTGCACCTAAATGTATAACCATAAAATCCCCAGTCCCCTTCAGCATATTGCCAATATGACTCAGATGATCAGAATTAGCTGAAGACTTCTTGGACAAACGCAAGGATTTGGCTTTTTTAATTAAAAAAAAAAATGATTTTAGCCGGATATAAGACAAGGA
Organism: Crypturellus undulatus; assembly: GCA_013389825.1. Taxonomy (NCBI): domain Eukaryota; kingdom Metazoa; phylum Chordata; class Aves; order Tinamiformes; family Tinamidae; genus Crypturellus; species Crypturellus undulatus. Next base: position 125,915 of record VWPW01006697.1, on the reverse strand, counting down.
AAACAAGCATTCACAAATCAGAACAGAAAATGAAAGAATGTAAAATAAAAACAATAAAATTACATACTTGGCTAATCTGACACCAATGTACATATATTACATGTATTTTTACCAGGAAAACAATTAGCCTACAATAATAGTTGAGCAAAATGGCCTGTAACTAATTTGGAAAATTGGCAATACAGTTTTTAAAAGTACATAATTTCAGTGTTTATCATAGGTATTTAGAAGTTTACACTTTCTTTGTTTAATGGATGTAGTAGGCATATTTATTTTGAGCTTCAAAACTGAAATGCACAAAAAAGTGAAATATTCTACTGTTTTTCTAATGAATTCATATAAATAATCAGTTTTTGCTGGCAGAATTAAAAAAAAAGTTTTAAAAAGTTTAATTACAGTTCAAGGAATAGTATGTGCACAGCAATTTTTCATGTGAAAAGCATTTCTTGGTACAATGCCTGGGAAAATAAATCCACCACCTAAAGCAACAACAGAGCAACTCATGTCTGGGAATCAGAATGAAACCAGGTTGGCAGCTGTGAGGTTCATTAGTGCTTCCAGGCAGTCTAGCTGAGCACTCACCGTTTTTGGGGAGAATGACCGAGAGATATTCCTTGTAGAAAGAGCTGACATAAAGTAGCAAGCTCGGTGTTCGTGTTGTTCGGAAGGTAAATGTAATTGCCTCCCTGCTCAGTGTCATGTCAGCATAGAAAGAAGAAGCATGAGAACTGGAATTTTTAGCTAAGGTGTAGTATTCTTGAAAATTGTATGTCACAGAAGTGCCAGTCCCGAAATAGGCAGATATCTCTGAAACAACAGGTAAGGCAGTTTTGAATATCAGACAGACAACAGTAAAGCTTATTTTTCCTTTATTTTGATCACAACAAAAATAGAATGTATTCTGGGTTTTGGTGATAAAGCGGAAAAAGAAATGATAATAACAGTACTTATCAGAACTTAGGACTCATCCTGGACCAAAGGACCAGCTACTTAGGCAGATTATTTAACTGTAGTATGAAGAAATGTTTATGTTTGTCTGGGTTTGAATGTATCTTTTTTTTTTTGGTTTGTTTGTTTATCCAAACCCATATGCTCTCTCCCTTTTTTATACACAGTGTTCCTACAGAGAAATAGGTGCAATGCAAGCACAAATATCCTGATTAAGCCTGTCCATACTTGAAACTCTAGAGGATGGGAAAGAGACAGGTCAGATGGGAGAAAAGAAAGGGAGAATACAAACCCAGTTATGATCTTACACAAGTGCCGCTCACAGAGGGTCTCTGTGTCTCTGACTCCTGCTAACAGCCAGGTTTCCTGCTAAAAGTCACGGTCTTGGACTATACTGCTTTAGCAAGCAGACTCTACATTTACAAAACATTTGGGAAATTATTGTGATCTGAATCAGTATATTGACAGAAGGTGACTGAAAGTTGCTATTATAGGTTACCTCTCACTTTCAGCTGCAGGGCCCACTCGGGCTCTGCAGAATAATAAATATAAGCACGAATATCAGTCTTTTCCACTGTTAGTTAGGAAGGAAGGAAGTTTCATTTCTCAATGAGTGCCATTAGCTCCACAATGATAGATTTAGAAGAAATTCACATGAGTCCAGTATCTTTGTAGTGGCAGCGGCATTTTTTCAATGGCTGGACCGATGCCTTGCTCAATGATTTATAGGAACGAGAAGTTATGTCATCTAAACCACTCAGGACATTACAGAAAGCATTTAATACATGAAAAAAGCAATCTGTTTTCTAGGAGACAAAAATCTTCTGACAATACTAAAAGTTCTATATGAATTTCCACTCTTAAAAGTCAAACTTGGTAACTTGTATCAGCTACCAGTATAATGCCATAGCAAACAACTCTTTTAAAATAACTGGTAAGATGAGCTCAAACCTGTTTCTTTCCCATGATCTAACTTATTTCTTAAGAAAGAAATAAAAAGAAAAAAAAAAGTCAAATTTAGTCCTAGTTTTGAAATTAAGTCTTGAAAGCTAAACTGTAGTATATGAGTTTTAAAATCATTACATAACATTACAGAATGCTGATCCTCTTGGTGAGCGCAGTGTCTGATGTAAATGGTAGATGTTCAGCACAGTCCTCTGGAAGATCTGTGACAGCATTAAATGCAGCAACAGCTATTGAACAAATTCAGCTGAATGTTTCTTTACAGCAGTTTAACTTTTTTTTTTTTTTTTTGCAAATATTTAGACATATCTTTAAAAGGTAGTAAGGATCTTGTTCTAGGCTGTATGGGTCTATTTTTAGCAATTCACAAAGCTAAAAGACATGCTTGCCTTTCTTACAGAATGGACCAGCGTAAGCAGAGAAAGTGCAGTCACAAGAGAATCCAGTGTATTTCTCTCTGCATTTTCCTCCATTGTGGCACAGGTTACCATAGCTGCTGCAGTGCCCAGGACAGCCTGGCTCCACTCCTGGTGTTATCTTTGCTCGTTCTTCCAGGTCAAGAGCTACCCCATTTAAGTGTAAAGAACGAATACATCCCAAAAATCCTTTCTGCCTAGATGCCGTCCCACCTGAAATAGATTTGTACAATCTTTTAAAAATTGAACAGAATTGATGCATAAAAAACTCTTTATGTTTTACAGCCCATTATGAGTTTCTAAGATATACATCTAAACATGTGAAAATATTTATAAATAGGTCTTTTACTTTACTTTTCTTTTGGTATTTACAGTGAATTTTTGAAGGATTTAATGGAAAATAAGGATTTCACCCCGTAAAGATGTGTAGTTTTATTAGTTCACATATTTGTATAGGAATTTTTTTTCTTTTTTTTTTTTTTTAAGATAAAAGGAGAGGGAGAAGGAGATAGTGAATAAGAAGGAAAGGAATAGAGGAAAGGGGAAATGAACTCTGACTGTGGAAGGCAGTTTCCATGGTTGGGGCATTAGCATGAGATCCTAAATGACATGGTTCTACCTTTTCAAGTTATTTAGCGTACATTTGTACAGTCACTCAGGACAAGCTCTGACTCTGCCTACTAGTCTGAGATTGTCCATTTTGTTCAAACAATAATGAATACTGGAATTATTGCAGAGCTTGAGATGCCTTTAAAGGAGGAAGACTGGGGCCCATATGATGCAGTGTGACCTGCTAAAATATCCCACTCTTTCCTCTGCTTTAACGAAGTAATAGTCAGATTTGTCAAATGAAAGGCAGATAGTTTACTGGTGTGCTGAAACCTGCATTTCAGCCTGCAGTGTATATGCCTGGCCTCAGTCTCTCTTTTGCTCAGTTTCTGATTACAAAAGGGGAATGATAGTATTTTACTGCATTAAAAATTTAAACTGTGTGAAAGTTGCAGTTTTATGGAAATATTATATCAAGTAACAAGGTTAAGGACAAAACATTTCAATTTGTGTGTGTGTGTACTAACTTCTCAATATTGATCTTTCAAAGAAGCATGTGTGAGGCACATATTGATTTATGTTACTTTTTTATGTTACTTATATAAGATAATTTATACTTACTTTATACTTACTAAAGTACCTATTTTATTGATATTTAGTACCAATAAAACTCGTAAGTTTTTTTACAGATAAAATGGTACAAAATCACCAGAGCATTTACTTTTTACAAGGAAATCAAAAGGGTTTAGCCTGAGGAACTCACAGTTCTGCTAAGTAAATGGTAACTATGGCAGCTACTAAACAAACAAGATCATATAGAAATAAATGTGTGGAATTTAGTGGAATTACAAAGTATATGGCAAGATAGTCAAATTACTTTAGTCCACTCATTTCACAAAAAAGACTCAATGGTCACTCATTCATAAAAAAAGATTACTTAAAAATGAAACAATGAATACAGCTTAGTACCATTTTAGATCTTCTGGGAAAAGAACTAGAAAAGCTAGAGACCAGCTCTCACTGTAGCAAATTACTTTATGTTGTCATAAAACTTTCCCAAATCCTAGGTGCTGAAATACTCAACAGAATTAAACTGTTTCCTAGAGGACATTTAAAGATTAGTTCTTGCATACTTAAACTGATGTAGTTTTAGCTGTTCACATAATAGTGGTTACTTAGTATTAGTAAGACAAATAAAAGGATACCACTATAACTTATTGAGACATACTACATAGAAATATCCTGCTCCTTCCATTACTGTATCTATACTGGAATGTACTATTCCATTACTAATAAACTGTGTATATAAACTATATAAACTATATAAGTGTATATAAACTAACTTTTAGGACTTTTCTTAACTCCATTATATCTCACATCTTGGATATCTTCTTTGTTACAGAACCACTTTCCATAACAAAAATAGCAAATTTTCCAAAATTTGTTTTTGTTTTCTCCTTATTTTCTCAATGTCTTTTTGAAATATAGTACAAAATTTATGTTCCAGTGTACTAGGGTTCCCTCTCCATTTGAATTTTCTTAAGGACACACACATTTAGCTACAATTTCATAGCACCATTCCCATTAATTGCCCTCCTGCCCAACATCCATAAAATGAAAATTCAGTTAATTTAGTTCATGCTTTAATTTACCTATATGACTAAGAGTAAATAAAAGTTACATGCACCTACAATGTATACCACATAAGTAGACCTGAAACACAAGGATAAATACTATGCCCATATTACAGTGAGAATAATACCATATGCATAATACCTATACACCATTTTAAGTAAGCATTATTTTTTCATTATACTGTTTCTCTTTTTCCAGTAGCTTATTGAATACATTACATTAATGTCACACAGGCTAAAAGCGAGAAATGCTGAGGTAAACTTTCTCATTTGAATCTTTCTTAGTTTAGAAAGAAGATACTGTAGAGCTGGATTGCTCATGATCCTGTAAAAGCAAATAAGAGTTCCATTTTCTCATTTCCAGTATTAAGTAAACATTATGTGAACATTTTATTAAATGTATTAATAAAAGCCAGAGGAGTTGATCCTTTAGTTGCTCTTCAAACAAATCTCAGAAAAGGATAATTGAAAGTTCATCTAGTAATAACTCCTGGCTCAATTACTGGCTTTTTTTTTTTTTTNTTTTTTTTTTTTTAATTTTCATAAAAGGCCTTTGACATAAGTACCTACCTACAAAAAGCTGGCTGTTGAGTTGCAAACGAATATGCCCATCAGATGGAGCAGCTTGAGACTTTTGAGGAAGCTGATCTACTTGTAAGGATGCTTCCTTGATGTTTCGCTCAGCCTTCACATAATGCCACTGGTTGTCATTTAAGGAAGTAGGTGTTTGCATTATAATTTCGCTAGGTCCATTTCCAACATCAAATGAAAAACTCACTTCAGAAGGAGCTAGAAAGAAGACATTAGTAACAGTTTATTCAAACTATCTCATAGTTAATTGAGTCACAAAAAAAATCATTAAATGTCAAGTATTTTAAGATGTATTAAGATAGGCTAGTATGTCCTCTGACTATCGTACGATAAAATTATTCATTTTAGAACAAAACTTGGCTTAATAGAAATTAACCATAAACCATTTAATATTATACCATTTAATATTAGAATAATATTAAAATAAAATTATTAATATTATTAACATATTAAAATATTATTAATAAAATCAATAATATTATTAATACTATTAAAATGATATTATTAATATTAAAATATTATTAAAATATTATTTAATGTTATAATAATATATAATAATATAATTATTAATAATTAGCCATTAACCATATAAAGTCTATTCTTCACATTCACTGACACTAAGAGCAATGATTTGGCAAAAAAAAAATGGAAATCAGACTGTTTGTGGCCTTCTAGACACCATGTCAAGGAACAGTGAATGTGTTAGCTTCATTATTTTTTCATTTGGATAAAAAGAACCTCCTGCTTATGTGCTACTTTGTCACTGTTGTTAACTTTAAATGTCGTTTATCACTATTACAGTTCAGGCAATCTTCTCTACCTACTCTTTTTGTTGTTGTTGTTGTTATTTTCTCATATAAGTTCTACAAAGATAAGAGGGCAAATCTTGATGTGGCAAGCAAAAATGCTGATAAAAGAAAATATCTGTCTATTGAAACAAATGCATTTTTTCCCAAAGCAGAATACCAAAGCTCAGAATATTGTAGAACTGCTGCTTGAAGAAAGCAGTGTTTTCAGCATTTTATTGTGATACTGAAGAATGTGAATGGAACTTCAAGGATGTTGCTCTTTGACAGAATGCAGGCCTAGTCGGTATGATTGGACTAGTGATATATATCTTCCATATAATTTTCCACAATCTTTCTACTCTGTAAGAATTTGTACGTGGTAAATTGAGTTAAATTTCATATTATATGGATTTATGTATTCCTAAAAATTATAGTTTTTTTTTTTTTTTTATGTCAAAATAATAAGAGAAATATGTGAAAAAATTCTGGAAATTATAAATATTATCTGTGAAACTGTTTCTTTTGCACACTGAAGGGCAAACTTGCTAGTCAAAGAAATCCTGAAATAAGGGATTACTAGTAGTTTATATTATTAAGGATTTAAATAAAGAAATAGAGCTCTGAGAAAGATCGCTAGAAACCAACCAGTTTCCATCTACCTCAATGAATTCTGAGAGAAAAACAACATCAGAAGCAGGCAAGGAAATTAAACCTCCTCAAATAACATTTTCAAAGAGGAATTTACAGAATTGATAAACACATATAAGATTCCAATGAAACACTTTATTTATTTATTTTTCACATTGTAAACATACATGAACCCTTTCATAGTACTTAGATCCACTTTGGCCAACCTTTAGACTGATTAATGCCACAAGCTTGTAATCCCTAAAGCCATATTTTGCTTTAAGAATTTAACACGAGAGATAAATAAAATGACAAATACACAAAGCATTTAACTTTCAAAATAATTAAGCCATAGCATTTTTAAACAGAAATCCTTCTGTAATCAGTGCTCACTTCTGCTTAAAAGTCAATAATGCTGTATACAATAATAAGAAATAGCAGATGCCTAATAAATTCTTGGTAAAGTGAATTTTAGGATAAATTTCTTTATTTTAGATAAAGTTAATTTCTCAGTCTCCCCTCACTGAAAAAAGGACATATGTAGTAAGAGAACAAAAGCAACAGAAACTCCATGTGATCAGGTAGAGATAATTTCTGCTGAATGTTACCTTCTGTAGGGAGATCTTTGTAATCCTCTGGACACTGTTGGAGTGAAGCCTGAAAACACAAATTCTGCTTTGAACTTACTGAATGTGCCTATCAAATAGCATGTTAGAATGACAGATCTGATAAACATTGTGACTGCTTAGATTTTAAAGTCAAGACAATACATAATAAAGATTTTGATATACTCAATGAAATAATGAATTATGTAAGCACTAATAGGAAAACCATGTTATCTTGAAAATAAAGAGGAATAAAACCAGAAAGATCCAGAGTTAGTGTGACTCTAATGGCATCTGTTGAAATATCCTAAGACTGAACAGAATATGTCTAATAATCAATTAACAGTTTAAAATATTTTAAATGACTCTGTTAAACCAATTGCACTGTAAATTTGTAAGAAATTTAATATATGTAAGCACAAAGGTCAAACTCTGTTGAAGGAGTGACATAAGAGATGGAGAACTGTGTTACAAAATTTGTCCCTTGGAATAAAGCACCATTGGGCAAAGAGCACTCTGGCAGTTTTCAGAGCAGCATGCAATGTCTTTAATGAGGAAATCTCTTCTGATGACAAAGATGCCCTGCAACTCTTATCTGACTGCGTTATAATAAAAATACTCCAAATAGTGCAGAAGTGACCAGTGCACTCAAACACAGGCAGAGCACAGCTATAGATTGGCAAAGTGGAGCAGAAGATGCAGTCAATGGCAATCAGGGAAAGTGATCATGGCCACCTGTGGCTAATATGCCTATCCGTGAGCACAATCATGGACAATCATTTAGGGTACCAAGCACAGCAAGAGTACAATTTAGGGCGCCAAGCAGAAAGAGATTATCAAGTAACATCCTACAGAATATGAAAATGGAACATTTTCTGTAGATTAAGCAATTAGAACTCTCTCATCCCTCATTACAATACATTATAAATTTGGATAAAAGAAGGCAGACAACATCTCCATGACAAACTGTTGAAAACTGCTACCAATGTAGCTGCAAACCCCACTGCAAACTAACACCTGATTGGGTTCACAGTCCCATCCTAAATTTCTGTTTATATCGTTGCTTTTATATAGTTAAAAATCTTCCTTCTCACAATGGCTAATTAGAGTATTATAAATAGAAGTATTGAAATGTTGATGTGTTCATAAAATTAAACAGCACCAAATTTCACATTTCAAGTTAAAAATCTTGACTTGACTCTTTGTTTCTGCAAAGCTACAAATTAAAATGTCTGAAGACCATTATATTACGAATAAAAGAAATAGATAAAATGCTTGAGAACAATCAATAAAATGATAAAAAAACTTAGTGTCGTCAAGCATAGAATGCCAAATATTAATCACATGATGAGTTTTAAGTCATTTCTAATGATTTCTAATGATTAAGTCCTCATCTTAAATACTGACATGACATTTTCATTATTGTAATTTATTACACAAATAAAAGACATTGATTTATGTTGAACTATTAATAGTGTATCAAGTGTAGGTTGGTGATTTACATACACTTCCATTAGAAATCAGTATATGATGATGAAATATAAATGTTCCTATATAATATGAAACATTCAAGGTGATTCAAGTTTTCTTTGCATAGATGCTTGTGGTAAAAGTTCATATTTCTGTTTTCTGCTCATTATTACCTTCAGTGAAAACACATAAATCTGGCTCCAGTGCAAACAATCCTACACATGACTTACAAAAAAAAAAAAAAAAGCTATTTATTGAATGCATTAAAATGGAATCTGGAAATAAAGCAATACCTCTTTATGCTACAGAAAAATGCAATAAACTTTGTTTTTTAAACACTCAGACCAATTCAAGAAGACAAAGTCTTCTACTTTCCCTCATGCCTCACCAGGCACAGGTCATGTGACTTCTTAGAATAGTACACAGCAGATTCTGTAACTGAAGGACGCTTACGAATAAATGGAACAGTGACATGGATTTGTCTGCATATTATTATAGTGGGGAAAGAAGTAAGATCTTCTGAAAAACGTGGATAAAATATTTTGTAAGAGGAGGATAACTAATTCCTCTCAGTAGCTTTTTTCTAATTCCTCTAACTAGATCTATCTCATAGATATATTTTGAGAATGTAGAATAATTCATCACGCAATATCATCATTGCTTCGTGGTTTCTCTACTAAAGCACTAATGCATATTTTTTTGCATTATGACACTGAGTTTATTATGTTAATGTATTCTGTACATTCTGTAATGTGTTCACAACACTCTAACAAGAAGGCAATTCATATTGTTGATTATTTTTCATTAATGGGGAAACCATTAATGAAGATAGGGTGTCTTTTGAATACGGCACTAGAGTTGAAGACAAGGTGAACCAAATCTATCAAACTCAAGACAGGGTGCTCTGTAATTAGCTGCCCAAAGAAGAATATAGTGGGTATTTTCTTTGTTTATTTCAATAAAGTAAAAGGTTAACTCAAACTTGGCAAAAAAAAAAAAAAAAAACAAGAAAAAACCATCATTCTTCACTAAATGTACATTACTGTTTCTATAGCATTTTACATGATTATTATGTATCCATTTATTTGTACTTCTACACCAACCTGATGAATCTGTAAAAAGATAAGCAATTCTGTAATGCCAAGACGAATTATCAAGATCTCTCAAAGACACCTTATTAAGAATGAGGCTTTTAAAATGATGTGGCATGAAAAATAAATACTGGATTTTTTTAAATAAAGTTCTTATATTGTCCTTTTAAATAACCTACTCTAATAATAAACAGTATTAGACTAAATTACAAATCTGTTAACAAGAAGCATACATTTACATTAGTCATATTGTTGAATAAAGCTATTTATTTTTCTCTTTTTTCCCTCCAATAAATAAAAGCATATCCATGTGTAGAAGTAATACACAAATGCTTGGGGGATGCATGAAGAAAAAGAAAAAAAGGAAAAAGGTACTCAAGACATATTCACCTTGAATATATGAAAAAGTATAACTTAAGTTAGGAGATGATGTGAGTTGCACATTCAGATCCAGAGTGCATCTCCCAGCATCCATGTGTAAGCCCTAGCCTCAAAACTTGGAGGGAAGGAAGTTGGTCGAGGGGAAAAGAAAGAAGCAGGAATCTATGCTGAACATGTTTGTTGTGTCCTTAGACTGAGAAGTCTCTAGGGTAGAAATACTCTTCAAAGGTACATTTGTAAAATTAAATCCGGTCCTACTGTTGGGATGTTATTTGGAAATGAAAAAGCTGTCATAACAGCAGTACAACAGTAATAAAACTGGAGAACATTTTAAAAATATTCGCTCTTTAAATTAAATTCTAATTTAGTCCAATTGAAAGATAAAATAAAATAATAAAAAGCCCTTCAGTGGCATTACTTACAGTATAACTCTATCCTTATGAAGTCTTGAATCCCCAGGTTTTCTAAAAACACTCCTGAGGAAGCAGTAGTCTTAAAGAAAAATGACATATCTGCACTGAGCTCTCCATGGAAAGTAGGGAAATGAAGATAGGATGTCTCAGTGTTGAAGGAAGCTGAATTCCAAAATGCTCCTGTTCAATTAGATCAAAAAAAAAAAAAAAAAAACAAGCAACACATCATTATCTAATATGTCATTTTGAATTTTATACCAATTAAGTATAGGAAAGTGCACATGTGAAGGAGAAGTTTTAACCTGGGAAATGCTTCCCACTCAGCCAGTAGAAAGAACCAGGGGAACCTGGAGATACAGAAGGTTCAGGGGGCTGGTTAAAGTGATCAGTCCAACTAAAAAGCAATTAATGGAAAATAAAAGGGCAAGAATCTCAAAATATGGCTGAATGTATCAGAGGCAAATAAAACTGGCAGCTTTGAATAAAGTGCTATATCTACAATACATGACATAAGGAATTGCTGTGACAGTTTCCCACAGTCATGTTGTTACTGTGGTCCAGTGGACTTTTGCCAGATAATACAAAAAATGATAAAGTTCCCAGTAATTCCTATGGAAGGAAATAAATGCTTACATTATATGACAATAGCTGTCTTTTAATTGACTGTAATTTAGAAATTTATATGCACTTTTTCTTGACTCCAGCTATGACTCCAACATAAGTTACCTTTACTTGAGAGAAGATTATAAGATCAGATAGGTAGATATTCCACTGGTTTTATTTTTCTTTAAGCTGTCATTTAATTATAATGTGCTAAATTTTGTTCTTGATCATTAAAAAGAATACATAATAATCTCTAGAAGCACTCTCTTCTAATGAGAACATTATATACTTTATGCTGATCAAGTAGAAATACCTTATTATTACTGCTGAATTTTTACAGATGGATCTGTCTCTTTATTAAGCTATCCTGCCTTCTAAATCAAATGAGGCATTCAATACCTTCTTATCTAATTGAACAAGGCCAGTGCACATTTTCCTGATAATGCTGTGATTTGAGTCTAAATAGTATGGAAAAATATGTCTTTTGCTCCAGGCACTCCCAGTTTTTGAAAAAGAGAAGATAAACCCAAACTTGCAAACCTCTCTCTCACTGAAGAAACAAATCCTGCAACACAGACCACCAATGTAAAATCAAAATCCCCTCACACGTCATCCCTAAATCTTTTAATAGAGTGTTAATCAGGGTTGCAATTCTGTGCCTCAGAAAGCCATGTGGCAGGACAAGCTTTTATTCTGGCAATTGCTTTCTGCGACACAAGCCACTTGGGAGTACTGCCAGCCACCACAGGTTAGAGCAGCAATCAGGACAATTTTTCCAGAGTAGGCCAGAGTTGCGAACAGATGGCTCAGCACCAGGACAGAAAAGAGATGCTTTGCACCTCACTCTCCTGTGCTGCACCATGGGCTTTTTGGCCCTGGGAGCTGACGAAGTCAGTTTATCGTTTTGTGCAAAGTGCCACGAGCTGAAGGCTCAAGCTCCAGCCTTACATGCTGGAATCGTTTTTTAGCCCGTGTCTCTCAACTGTTTCAGGTCATGGCTCCCGCAGAGCCAAACTTTGCTGCAATTAAAATTCGAGAATATAACAGCTATTTAGAAAACAATGGGCTGGCTATTACCAGTAATTCAAACACAATAGGAAGTTTAATACTAGTAATTTATACAAAATTGGTAAAACATTGCTAGTAATTAGAAGAGAAACAGTAGCAGCAGCAACAGTCCAGTACAGTAATGATACGATTAGCTTCAGTGAAGCACTTGAACGATCCTTAAAGATCAGACTAAAGTCCTTGTGGGAGGGCAGGGTTTAGCTATGTCAAATGCATTGCTGAAATACATTGACAGAAAAGGCAGATTGACTACTCCCTCTCTTTTTGACAATTTTGTTTTTATACTAAGACTCTCAAAATTCTCCCTAAAATTAGAAGTTTTATTTTTCCTGCCTTAATTTCACATGACTTCTCTAACTGCTCTTTTTTTCCCCTTAGTCTTCAAAATTATGGGATTTGTGAACGTTAAGGTACTGCATGAACAAAAGAGGTTAAATACATATCTACGGAAAGTCTATCTGAAAGCATCTTATGCTATCGTAAAGCAAGGTAGGAAAAAGAATTTTCACTTTATAGCATCTGGTTCACTGTCTCCTGCTGAATTTTCTGGAACTGACAATCACCATGTAGATAGAAATCAATAATATTTAGCATTTTAACCGAGTAGCAAGACTACAATCTTTCTGTGAATAAATTAAAACAAAAATAACAAGAAAACAGAAAAAGCGAAGGCATCCCTCTGTTATAAATAAATAAAATAAAATAAAATTACAGCATTTTAGCATTATAGAATTATATATGTTACAAAAATTACTTTTTGGCATATACCAACCTGAAAATGTAGTGCAAAAAAGGGAAAAATGAGAACGGGACAGATAGATAAATTAGTCATTTGAATGTTTCCAAAACAATAATAAAAAAGACACTTTCAGAACAATTGTGTAAACACGTGCAGTAGAGTAGTCCAGGTCTTTTATCAAAACAGAAATTTTATCATTATTTTTAACCATTTCTTGTTAATATATTTAAAAGTTGCGCCATTCATTCTTTTAGTGTGAAACTCCATCAGCAATACAAGTGAGTGCTGGAGCAAGGGAAATACACACTATTTTTTAATAGAAAATAATTTATTGTTCTTATGTTGCAGAACAACATTTTCTATAAATATTTTTTGACCAGCTTTCCTTCTCCCCCAGTCAAATCACATCTCTAACTGGTGTAACACATAAAATACTGCCCATCTTTTATGCATCGATATAATTAAAGCACACTACTGTCAACCTGGAGGTCCTGCTGAGTTCTCAAACAGGTTGTTGTCTTTGTGAAGATGCTTTATTTGATCTGCCTTCCAGGATTACCATATTCCCACCCTGAGAAGGAGGTTGTGTAACACTTAAAAGGTGCCCAGAGAGCTTCCAACACAAAGCTTTCTTCTGTGTAAGATCCAGTTTCTGGCCCTAGGTTTGTCAACAAGATTTTTGAATTTCATCGAAATGTCACGAAGATAAATTTCTAAGTAATTGCACTGAAGTAACAATATACATGGGTACTACTGTAAAAAGGGCTCTCATTGTAAATCATGGATCCTATCAGTGTAGGACCTAAACTTATCTCTCTGATCTCAATAAAATGATCAAGTCTGAATTTATCCTATCTTTAGTCTGGTGCTCTTTGTCTGGCCTCTTTAACTGGCCTTTAACTTATGTGATCATACTCTTCGTACGCTAATTTTTTTGTGCATGGGGATGACAAGAGTTGTTTCGCTTCATTCCTGTGCAAAACAAGGCAAGAAAATAATCATAATCTATTACATGACTAAGTCACCTCTATTGCCTTCAGACTTGCCCAGTCAGCTTTGCTATGTTCAAAAGCTTCCTGTCACCCAGCACAGCAACAAGAAGGGCAGGATTACTGATAAGCGTGCAAATTGCTTCTTCTAAAGCTAAAATCTGGCCAGATGGCAATTGTTTGCCTTTGAGAATTTGTGGAGTACAGCTGCTTCCAGCTCCACTACACTGCAGCTTATTATAAGAGTCATAGATTAAAAGACTGTAGGGAAAAACTGTGATCATCTGGTCTGACCTCCTATATAGAACAGACTGTATAACTTCTCTGAATCAATTTCTCTTTGAAAAATGGAATTTATTCTAGGAAAAAATCCTCAGTCGGGATTAAAAAGAAGTTATCCATTGATGGGAAATCCATGATTGCTTGAATTGTCAAGTAGCATGCTTATGTATGCATATAGACTCACTCTATTTCTCTGGCTTCAAATCCCAGCCACTAGATCTTTGTCTGATTTTAAAACCATTATTTTAAAGTACTTACTATGTGAAAGGCTCCATTTAATTGAACATAGCACATCAGGCTTCATCTGAGTTAAGCAGACAGAATCAGCTCATGAGACTTGCACTAAGATACATCTTTTCAACTCCTTAATGCAAACCTTAGATTGCATTTACACAGTTAAAAACTAGATGGATAGATTTTTATTAAATTATTTGACTAACTACATAGAAAACAGTAAAAAGGACCAAAATAATGGTGATTAGATCTAAGTTTGGTTGGAAAAAATAAATTGACATTGTTCAGCTAAACCTGAGGAAACGGTGGACACTGTATACAAAGACATATGTTTTAAACAGCAAAGAGATATGTCCTGACTTCTCAGGTGATTATAAACAAGAGGAACAGACCTTTTGGCTGGTCATGAACTTAGAAAATTATTATGTTGCCATCAATAAAAATATTATCTAAAACCTGTTAATACAGAGGGTTCCTAACCTTATTCAACATTCATATGCATTAAAGAATGTCAAATATATATATAGATAAATCTAAATGTCAAACTGAGAATTCATATTGAATTGCAACAAACCATTTGAATTATCTGTTTGCAATTGAATTTGTGTGTTTCTAATACATTTTATTTAACAATGATGTGATAATCCAACAAATGTCTTACTGAACTCCAAGTACCTTGCTTCACCACTATCACTTTTACCAACCAAAATACTGGTCCCTCAGAAGTTTGATGACATTGATTCATATATAAACTTACGATGTATATTATCCTTACATTATATTGCATGTATGTTATGTTTTATTCTGTTAAGATCTACATCAATCTTATTTTGCTCCATAAATAAATCCCATGTTCACAGATTATAATTAACCATTTATTATGCATAATATGGGTACAGTAGTTTTCTTCTAGTCTTCCAGAAATACTTGTATGTTTCAAGGTTTTTTGGAACCTGTTACTAATATATATTTACATATATATATATATAGTTTTCAGCCAACTCTCATAGAAAAAAACCACTTGAATGTTTGTTTTTGAAAAGCCTACCTTACTAACTGACTTTATTATAATTTTACCAATATAAGTCTTTTGTTCAAATACTGAAAAAAAATCATGAAACACATCTCTTTTTTTTTTTCAAAATCAGAGTATTTCTCTCTACTAAAAGTCCAAAAGTTTTTTTCTTTGTATACTAAAAAATTCCTCTGACTGTCTTACTATGTTGACCATAGATTAATATAGATCTCAACTTTCATTAAATCTAGCTTTTAAATCTAGCTACCATTTCAAATCTGATACCAGTATTGTTGACACATATTTTAGTGTACAGCCAAAAAAATCACAAGAAAATATAGAGTCGAATTAATAATATCTTTTACAGGTGACAGAAAAGGGTGAATGTTTGCACAGAACTGAGTGTCATCAAATATTGAAATAATTTCTTTGGAGTAATTTCTCTGAATCATCAAATTCACCTGGAATGTCATTCCTATTTTTATTTAACTGTAGCATCTTTGAAATACATAAATCTAGCTGTATCATAAATGCTGAGTAAAATCACTAATGGAACTTTATAAATAAAGTGAACAATAATGGTATTTATGTTATTATTTACACTATTAACTCATTCTGCCTTGCTTTTGTATTGCAAATATGGTTTGACTTTCTGCCTTTAAGTATTTATAAATTTGAGTTGAAAAGAACTAATCAATAGAGCTAGCATTAAGAAGCTAAATACAGTGGTGCAATTTTAAATAAAGGACAGTTTAATCTAGGCTATGTTCTACTTTTGAATTGAACAACTGCTACAATAACATTTCCATTCCATTTTCTGGAAAATTGAATTAGAAAGAAAATCCATACTATTTTCTCAAATTTTTATCCCTAAAATCATGCCATCTCTCACTACTGTTGTCTTAATGGTATACTGAAAATATCTAAGAAAAATATAATTTTTACTGTTACTATTAAACAAGCTAAATGAATGCTCCTTTCCAAATTTTCTGCTATATTATTACCATTAGCTGTTATAATCAGAAAGCTCTTCTCACTGATATTGTTTAAATCCCAAATTGATTCCATGAGGTCAAATCTAAAATAGTGTATCACATTATAAAACTGACATTCAGACTATGACTTCTTGTACTTCTCCTTGTGATATATTAAAGTTCTGTATAGCAGTTTGTCTAGAAACATTGTGATATTTTAGTATCGCTATGAAATTTTAGAGCAACTCAGTCACTCAGACTAAGAAAACATCAAATAAAGATAGGGAGGTCAGTGGGTGTCAGTACTGTGTGTATATTTTAATGATCCACCAGGGAAAGACAGTTGGGATATATGTTTTAAGATTTGTGCTAATTGGGGTCAGATTACATAATTAATAATGACTGGGAACTAGTAAGCAGTGAGATGGAAATTTTCCACATTTATTCAGTTTTTCAGTACATGAACTGTAAGCACTCCCGTTTTTGTCATTGTCCCAGATTTTTTTTATGTTGTCCTTTTTTTTTAATGGAAATAAAACATCTAATCTTTGAGGCTGGAACTACCATCCATGAGGACCTAGACAAAATGGAAACAAGGAAGCAGAGAGGAATCTTATGAACATTGAAAATGCAAATGCCTGCACTTGGAGGGGAGGAAGGAGGGAAGAAAGGAAGGCGGGAGAGAGGAAATGTAGAGGGAAGGAGGGTGGGAAGGAGGGACAGAAGAAGGCAAGGAGGGAGGGAGGGAGGAAGGAAGGGAGGAAGGAAGGAGGGAGAAAGGGAGGGAGGGAGAAAGGGAGGGAGGGAGGGAGGAAGGGAGGGAGGGAGGCAGGAAGGCAGGCAGGAAGGAAGGAACGAAGGAAGGAAGGAAGGAAGGAAGGAAGGAAGGAAGGAAGGAAGGAAGGAAGGAAGGAAGGAAGGAAGGAAGGAAGGGAAAACATCATCTGGCCACCATGGGGCTGGGAGCAGCTCTGCTGAGAGGCCCTGGACTCTAGTGAGCAGCGAGCTGGCACAGACTCGGCCTTAAAGGGAGGTGGCTGCTTGGCACTTGTGAGACCACATCTAAACGCTGGGTCTAGTCTTGGGTTCCCAGCACAGGAAAGACATCAAAGAACTGGAGCAAGTTCAGTGGAGGGAAACCAAGCTGGAGAAGGCAGAAGTTGCCCTGCAGGCTGAGGGTTGGGATTGGTCTAGCCTGGAGAACAGACAGATCCAGGTGGGTCTCACTGCAGCCCTCCAAATCCCAGAAGAAGGTCATTAAGAACATGAAGCTCTTCACAGTGATGCATTGTCAAAGGTTGAAAGACAAAAGGCACCAGCTGAAACAAGACAGGTTCAGACCGGATCTGACTGAAAAAACATTCACCAGGGAAGCAATGGAGCTGGCTGCCCAGACGCCTTGCACAGGCTCCATCCTTAGAGGTTTTCAGGTCCTAGTGCGCTCAGCCTTGAGCAGGCTGGTCTGGCCTCCTGGCTGACCCTGTTGAGTAGGAGGAACAGCTCCTGAAGAACCTTCCGCTTGTACTTATCCTATATAATATCCCCATAATTTACTATTTCTATGACAGGGAGGATAAATAATCAGTTAGTTACATCCCATTCAGGTTTCAAAGAAGACTGACAAGTCATAATCACCCTGACAAGTTATAGGACTGAAAGCAGAGATAACAAAAAAATAAACACTCTTTAAGGCTTAAGAAAATATGAGAAAACATATCATGTGATGAAAGAACAATCACATAATAAATAAAATAATAATTTTTAATTGTCTGAAACAATATTGAGGTTCATGATTACTAAGATTACTGAGGTTAATAGTATAATGTTTATTTTTTTAAAAAACGAGGTTTATTAAATATATTTAGCCCTTCCTTAAACCACAGGCTAAAATCCTGCCCTTCAATCAATATTTTTAGGATGACTTATATATTTTTGTTTCTCAAAAAAACTCTGTGTTTATTACTGATTGATGAAATTATAAATGTCATAAAATACTGTATTTTTCCCAAATGTCTCATTGCCTTTCAATGATTGTTCAGACCTCATCATTTTTGAGTTATTGTACAAGCATTTTGCACATATTTTGAGCTTTACATTGTGAACTACCTTTTGAATTTTAAAATTTTCAGAGTTGCAATTTTGCTCATAAATACACTGTATTCTGATCTAATTTCCTTCAGTATAGTCTTTTTACTTTCACAAGTACTCAAAATGACTTCACACAGATTTGGTGAGAAAGGCATACGTACATAGTAATGGCCATGTTTCTCCCAAAATATCATCAACAACTATTAATTCTTCTTCCTGTAAAGTTTAATTCATAACTGAATTGAAAACACATGAAAACACTAGAGTTTGTCCTCAGAATGTCTGTTTGAAAACTATGTTTATTGTTTATGTTTTTAGTGCCATACTACTGCCATATATGCTTATAAAAGCATCTTTTTAAAGTTCAGGGACTATAACTTTCTTTTTTTTTTCTTTCTAACTAGTCAAAGAACTGGGTGAATAAGCAATATCTCAGCTTGTTTAGCATACAGCATTTAAAATTTATTGACATCAAAACCCATCAATATTAGCAAAACATTGCAGCTGTTACTTACTATCACCCCGGCAAAGCAATGGCCCAAGTTTGTAAGCTGCTTCAGAGTTTGGTCTGTCAGTGTCTGTGATCACCATTTCCGTTACAGGGAGATGGTCCTTGTAAGAGAGGTATCCAGTGTCATTACTCCTGAAAGGTAAAATGAGGCCAGAACTCTCTAAATATTTTGCATTTATTTTGTGGTTTAGAATCATTAATTACCTATATTTTTATATAGCCCAATAATAGGGAAATTCTTAACCTGCTTGTTTTAGCTCTTTATTAGAACGCACACAGCAGATACTACTTACCGAACTTTATTGCAGACATTATGCTTTTTTTGTTTTTGTTTCTATGGAAGCTTTTGATACTTGTAAAGAATTGCAATGAGTCCTTTGTTATATTCTCATTTCTGCATCCGCCAAGTTCTCTACTTATGACAAGAGTATAAGCATTTTCAAACCCAAATCACTAACTATTTCTTTAAAGAAAGAGTGATATCTAGTCTGAGGACGATACAAGTTAATGCTTGATTTTCTACATATCACAAGATGTTCCTAACTATCTTCCTTGCGTACTCTATTCTTCCTTCCAGAGCTAGATCCCTTAGCAGATACTGCTACTAAAAGATACTTGCATTAATGTGCATACATTACCTACTGATTGGATAGAATTTATAGACACTAAATGTGCTTTAAAAAGTTTAAAAGCTTAAAAATTTCTTAAACAGTGAAGTTTTAGTTTAAAATTCCTACCATGGTTAATCAAGTACCTACACTGCCCTAGAGCTATTATTGGGAAAGCTTGATCCAATATACTAAATAAAAGTTAAGTTTCTGATTTGACTTCATAGCAGGGACCCATTTCTGATGTTACTTATTTAAATTGGAACATAAATGCTACAAGATTAATTTCAGGTACAAGCAGAAGATCTAAATTCTAGAAATACTTCTATTCCCTCGACTAGGATTTCACATGAATGCTTGAATTTGCTGATATCTGCTGCCTCCAAATTCAATTATCTAAGTTTTAGATAATTAACCTAGTGGAATTTGGAATAAGAAAGCTTAGACTTAAATGTAATAAAAAATAAGACTAGGAATTCCTTGAAATCTTCCTTTTTTTTTTTTNTTTCTAGAACCTCACAGTTTAAACTTCCTTCAGTATTATAATTCTAAAAACTGAAGTCACACTAAAGACATGATTCTGAAAACATAAAATGCAATTTGTTCTAGAAATGTACACTATAAAATAAATTCTTCCCAAATAATCATTATATCTCTTCAAACCAACTGAAAGAATTAACAGTAAAGTTAAGGTATACAGTTCTAATTTGATGAGAAATCATATTTTATATCAAGGAAGCAAATGATGGTGTGGTAATTTAAGTTTACAACAGCCCTGGCTTTACAAATCTGCTAAGGCTTATGTATGTGTATCCAATCCATCCATTTGCTATCCAAGAAAAAGTTATCATGAATATACAACTGTATAAAAATCACCATTCATCTCGGTCAGCATCACAGTTGCAGTAATGTTGGGAGTCAATGCAGCTCCCCTCTAATCCACAAGCGCATTTTTGAATGGTGGGCAAGGAACCTCCCCAGTATGTCTGTGTTTCGTTGGTTCTTCCAATCCACCAGGTCAATGGCATCCCATCTGAAAGTCAGGCGAGAGAAAATCAATGTCCAGGCTTATCTTTTGCTTTTCCCGCTTTTTCTCAGCCAAACAGTTTTCCAAAACGTTAAGCAAGGGAAAATATCTCTCAAATTTAAAAACTCTAAATAGATTAAAAGAATTGACTTGAATAATCATAATTAATTATCCATTTTAATACTTCCTTAGCAGGTATTGTCACAGGTTTTTGCTTGAATTAATGGAAAAGAGTAGTCAGAGTTGTTAGTTCAACCAGCCATGATATTAGAATCATTTATCTTAAGCAGTCCATTTATGCTATTTATTTTAAAACAGCTCAAGATAAAGGATATGCCATCATCCTAAAAATTAAGGTAGTTAATATTTCCAAGGAAAGATTCATTTCAGATTGCACAATTACTAATTCCTATATGTGGAGTGTGAAGAGTTAAAAAAAATCTCAGAAATTGACTCTTGCTGTGTGGTGTTAATCAGATATGCCCAAAGACAGGTGTTAGATCACAGGCAATGGATTCAGAATTTATATACTTAGAGGCTGCGGAAATCCTACTAATGATCATGCTGAAAAAGCAAGCAGATGTATCCAGTGGGTAGAAATGAGGTATCCCAGGCCTATTACCTCTCTGTGGAGTGCATCCAGTCACGTTGTTTACAACAAAATGATAAAACTAGATGTTTCCTTAATGCTACAGCTTTGCCTATTAAACTCAAAGGCAGTGCCAAGCAAGCATAGCAATAAACAGACAAAATATACAGAGCAGATAATCGGTAAAGAAATGAAGCATAAAGATAAACCATCTCAAGTGAGAGAAGGCTGAAAGATGCAAGGAAAGAAAGTTGGGGCATGAGAAGAAATTCAAGTATCGTTAAATAGTAAAGTTTCTTGTAGATACGATTCCTATTGATGTTACTGAAATTCAATGCTTTCAGCAGCAAGCCTCCATGAAGAAGCTGGAATTTATCCTAGTTTCAGCTTTGCTTACAACTGCCACTGCTCGCGGTTAGATGAGAATTCTGTTACACTGACAATCTCTGGGCTTGTAAACATATTGGCTGCATTCATTGCAACACAACTGTCATCCCAACAGGCCAAAAAACAGTGAGAACAGTTTTTGGAAAAGTCAAACTTGTACAATGGCATCAATGGACAGTATCAGTTTTTCTGTTTGCGAGCCATTACAGGGGGAAGAAAAGCTAGCGACAGTTTATAAATAATTTATCAGTCAATACTTTAAAAATCTTCCAATGATAAGGACTACAAGAAGCAGTGTATTTCTGCCATTTGAACAACATATTAAACCTTACATTGTAGTTACAAAGTAATATCCTCAGTCTTTGGCTGGGGACATTGAGGCATATTTAAAAGCTGGCCTGAGTTACTGGTTCATAGTGCTAGGTGAGAAGACAGTATTTACTGAAACACTGCAAATTCACACTGATTATTCCAAGCTGGTATTTTTGCTTTAGCAGTAAATATTACCTAGAGCAAAATAAAACTAATAAAAAGGGCTAGAGGATTCTTCAAAATGAACACACAGATACAGTAGCAGGTAACTTCTTTCCTGAGAAGATTTGAAAATATTGTGGCTGGCTGACTGTAATGTATTCTCAAAATACAGTCAATCAAGAATTACTGTCTGCATTGCATGTCCCCAAATTCATTTAACATGATTATCATTTTTTTTTTTTTTTGTCAGACATGCTTAGTGGAGGTTACAGATTACAGAAGTGGATGGGATTAAATTGTTCATGCAATCTGATAATATAAGTACTTGCATTTCAAATCCTTCTATTTATGTTTATAATAACTTAAATTTCTATTCACATTGAAACAGTCGAGAAATCTCCTTTCAAAGCTCTCAAAACCATTTCTAGTAACAGTTTTAAATATGAAACTAATATTCTTTGCAGAGAACAAACATGTTTCCTCTTTCTTCCATGCTTCTCAGTGGAAAAATAAATTTTGAAGAATAAAGAACTGAAAGTGAGATAGGATTGCTAATTCATCCAAATTTTTGCCAAGTGGTTGCTACTGGAATGATGCTCAGGAGATGAAGGAGAACTTTCATCTGGTCGAATGACGGTGAAATGTTAAAAAGTTGCTAGATTTCTTCTGAGGTTGCCATTTCTACTGAAAGAATGTCCTAAACCTTTATTGGTAGAAAAAAAAATAACGATGACAAATTGGAGGATTTTCCCATTAATAATATATTACAGCTTGCATTCTGAGGAGTTAAGAGAATTAAAAAAATTACTGCAGTAAAAATATTTTAGCATGTGTTTAAAACCCATGCTGTTAACAAAACTGACTGGAGTTTGGTTAAACACAATAGACACAACCCAAATTTAAACAGTGTTTACCTGTGCATTGTCAATTTTTCTTCAAAATAGATGTTTTGAGTGCTTCTACAATTGTACAGCTTGCAGAAGCTAACTCAGCAGGACTATCTCAGCTAATTCTGCGTATATCTCTGCATTATTGTGTTATTCTGAGATAGATAGGTATCTGATCTATGCTATTTAAAGATGGCTTGGTCAGGTCTTCTGAATCTATAGTTACTACAGTGATTGTATGTAAACCTAGCCCTAATCTTCCACTGGTAGACAAACATGACAGGTATTGATGTCCTGCAGAACTCCTTGCAAACTCCCAGTGTTTCCTGCTGATGGAGCCCAGATGCTGAAAGCAGCATCTGTTTCTGTAGATACCATAGAGAGTAAACACACTGATCACTGAGTTCCTTGAAAAAATGAGCACTAGAATACATATTTTTGTGCAGGAAAAACAAAACAAAATGCTTTTTCCTCCGTCTGAACCTAGGTCTCCCAGCACTGCATAAGGAGGCATCTTCTTCTTCCCCTAGAGGCTTTCTGTTAATATGACTGAATGCCTCAGACAGGGTCTAGGTTTATTGGTTTCTTCTGCTACAGCCATTACACTTGAAATAATAGGCACATCTAATTTAAGAATGTAAAAAGTATGAATTTTATTTTGAAGAAGTAATTTAATCAAGAATGCTAAAAGGAGATAAGGAAAAGCTAAGAAGTTAGAAAAATGTAGCACTGGCTGACTTGAAATGGGGTAGAGAACATAAATCCTAGTTTTTTAACAAAAAAAAAATGTATCTCAATCTTATATCAGAAAACTCTGCATTGACTGTAATTAGAAGTGTCAGTACAGAAGCCACGACTGAACATCGGTAGATGTTAGCTTTCTCTTACCTTAGTGCTCTCTCTCTGGACTGACTGAAATCCTGTCCTTTGGAGAAATATGAAGCTGTACTTGTATTCTCTGTTAACGTTTTAACTACTAATATTTAACTAATAATTTAACTAAGAATCATTATTTTAGAAAATCTGCATAATTTACACAGAAGTTACATGCTAATTCAAAATTCTAAATATTGAATGATGTAAATGATGTACCCTGACTTTTCCTTTAGCTCTGTTTTTCTGTGCAGTCTCAGTGGATTGCTTATAAGGGTTTATCTCCACCTTTTTCTGTCTTTTTTTTTTTTTATCATGACTCAAATCAACAAATTCAGGTGTTAGGGTTATAGTTAAGATGTGAATTTGACTATCTAAATTAACATAAGTACAGCAGAGGACCGCACTAATTCTTCTCTTAAAGCAAATATATTTTTGTCATGTATCCACGATTTAAACACACATTTATATATTTTATATTAAACATGCAACACATATAAAGTTATATTTCTTCAATAATTAACAATTGCCTAAAAATTCCTGAAAGTACACAAACAAGAATTTGTTAATAAAAATCTCTGTTAATTTAGTAGATTCACAAAAGAAATGAACTCTGAGAGTACTTAATACTGTGAATGAAAATCATCATAAATCAAAATTAGTATTTTTTTTTCTGGTTCAAATACAGATATTTGATTACTAGATATTTAAAAATGTTGTCATAAAATGGCAAAATGTCTCATGCTATAACTAAATATCTGCAGTAGTTATTAAAATAAAAATCATTAACCACCATAATAAGATATGTTTTCTTCACTTACTCTGTTTGTCTAAAAGCCTTGACTTTTTGCAGTGGTAAGCAAGCTCCTGTTCACAGTGTTCTGCATGGTTAATTGCAGCCTGCAGCTGGTCCAGACCGGCAGAGTACTTGAAAAAAACAGTGTGTGGGTTCTCTCGATTAGCACTTTTGACTCTGGTTAAGTTGGTGTTGTTGTGCTGTATAATTGTCCACGTTGTATCTTAGAAAACATATGTGAAAATTAATATAGAATGAGAAAGAATTACAAAAGTTAGCAGGGGAAATAAAATTTATAAAGAAATCTATTAAAGTTTAATTGTCTCCAAAAATGACTTTGAAATTTGAGACTCAGCAAAATGAAAACAATTAATCATTTCTATTTATAAATAGATTGTCATGAATGTAATCAGCTTGATTAAATATTGAGGAAAAAAGGAGTAAGTGAAGTCACATGTCTTTTAAATTAGACATATTCTATATGGAGAATTGCAATGGAAGAATAGAAAAAAATATATTTTTTATTATTGTTACTTCTCCCAGGCTTAATTTGTTCATAAAACAACACTTAATTCAATCCTACATTTTAGCTGCATTATATCGGTCATGGTATTTTTGAATTATGAATTATTTCATCTGACAAAATAGCCTGCACCTTTTGCTGCTATATAAAGAAGCAAAAGTTGCTCACATTTTGCATTTATTATAAAATCCAGATTATATGTAGGTTTTCCTGGCCATGTGAAATCAAAGAGTAGTCATTACTTGATCCATTATTCAAAATCTGTATTTAGTAAAGGTCTAATATTTTAGGACTCAAGAACTTTCAAAGTTCAATAGAGAATTGCTTTAAAATACTTGAGGTAGTACAGATTTACGATAATCACCAAGCTATTCCCACTTGACTCAGCACTGTAACATGATGAAGTACTAGTTCAGCTTCTGAGTGCTGTGTTTCCCTAACATGATGCTCATTATTTGCTTATATACTGCTTGGTTACACCATTCTGTACTACACTACATTTTATAAGCAGGACTAATGATTCATTTAAATCAGGAGTATGCAAAATATTGCCAAGATATTACTTTTAGTGGCAACTCAATTGTGTCTGAGAAGTATATGGTCCATAAACAACTAGCAAATATATTCCACACATTCTTTCTGGAAAAAAAAAGTCTTCCAAAGTAAGGCTCTTGTAATGAAAGACCAGGAAAGACCTACATGTAAGTATAAATATAATTCAAATTGTTGAATGGCACAACATTCTGTATGTTTATAAAAGGTTTGTGGTTAGACACAGTCTACTATGAAATGAACTTTCCTATATCCATCCATGCTAGCAAACAAGGTAGCGAGGACATCCAATAATTACCCAATAATTGTATTTGCGCCTCACAAATATTTTTACATTAAGACCTTTCAAATTTCTATGATAATTGTGGAAAATATTTTAACTATAAACACTTATTCTAATGCAAAATTAAACAAATCAAGAACTCACTTTCATGTCACAATATCGACATGAATTCGTTACTTTAAAATTTACCAGGAACCATAAGGTTAACTATCATATTTTACTTCATCACTAAAGAATTTTTCTACACTCTGAGACACTACACTGGCTGACATGATAGCACAAGAAGGCATTGCTCACTTTTTCTTGAAGGTCACATACAGAGGAGTGTAAAAGCATTCTGTTGGCTTGGTAGTACAGAGACTAAATCCTCCGTGGTACCCAAAGTATAAATTTTCGTAAATACAGATGGCCAGTATAGGCCACCTGTAAAAATATGATTCTACTCTTTTGTAGCTTTCCTAAAACCTCTTACATTGTGAAGAGCAAAGTATCAAACTTATGTTGCTTCAGTTTCCATTTACAGAGGCTATGGCAATCTAACTCATCTAACTAAATCTATTCCCACATAGGGATGATTAAACTCCTAGTTAAAGCCAATGTGTGTCAAGTCAAACCAAGCTTGCATTCATGTTTACCATATTCTGGTAACTTAATGATGATGCAATTTTAGTGGACATGTGAAATATTATTTTTCATAGCTATTATAGTATTTATATTAATAATATTCTTATATTAATATTTATAACTATTTAATTGACTTTTGCTTTATTTCATTAACTTCCTGCAGGCCACACAAGGCTGATAGTAGATTTTTGTAGTAAGAAAAGAACTGCTGGTCATTTAGAGGACACTATTTATCAAAAACATAAAGGAAACATCCAGATATGATCCCTATTCTAGAAGTATTATACTCAAAGGAGTATATTCATGCAGCTTTATTATAATTGATGGCAAGATTTTACTGAAATTAGAGGAAATCAAGTGCATTTTTAAGGGGCACTTTGGACCGCAGGCCTTTCACTTTGAAGTCCACTGCCAAGAATGAAGGCGGGGAAAGGCACCCCCACCCACCTGCCCAAAAATAAAGCCACAGGATTCACAAAGGCAGGGCTGCAAGAAAGGCAGGCATCTGTGTGCCCTGCCTCTGGTGGGGAAAGGGAATACCAGTCATGAGGAAATGAGCAGTGAAAGAAATAAAGAAGATTCATCCTGTCAGGTTGCATCGCAAGACAAAAAACTGATCAAAGAGGTTTGCTTAATGTGGTGGATAAGGAGTGACTGAGGAAAACAGTAACAGCTGTTCATGGACACACAAGAATAAATCTGACACCACTCTGTACCTCAGAGGGTAGACTCAGTTTGAAAAAAATAGCCTTCTTTCTGCCATAATTCTTTGGTCTCTTTTATTCTCACAGGACACAGGTAGTTCTTTTCAAGGGTCTGGGCTAGTCTGAAGTGGGTCCGCTATGAAAAACCACAGTTTACTCAATGACCTGAAGTCTTGAGATGAGGTGGGGAGACTAGCATGGCCTGAGAGAAACAATCTTATCATTTCAGTGTGTACAATAAATAGTTTTTTGATTGCTAGGAAAATCAACCAGTGTTGTTGACAGGCAGTTATATCAGTTTCCCAGTAGATTGACTGTGATTGTTTTTTCCTTGATAAGTGAGGAAAATTGTTTATGAAATATACAGCATTAAAATGTACAACGTACAACATTAAAAAAATACAGCAAGAACAACAGAAAACAGAGGATGATTTTATGCTGTCTAAGTCAAATTCTTAACATTTGGGATATATTCAAAACAAATTCACCCATGATTCATCCATCTAATCTTTTAAAGAGTTGAAACTCTGTAAAGATCCCTTGTCATAAAATATTTACATCACATAAGACATGAAATATCCCCATTATTTTGGCTAGTAAGCAATTAAGAAAAAAAATAAGAAAAAGAGAGAAAGAAGAAGCTAATTAAAAAGAAAACACACAAAATAAATTTCAAAAAGATGTTCAAATGATGTAAACTTATCATGAATTGATAATTTCACCCAGCTTGTTAGAAAGCTGAATGAAAACAAATCCATACACTTAGACCTCTAGTGATAGAAAGGACTGCACACAAAAAACTGGGTGCAGAAAAGTGCTGGAAAGTAAGTCTATGAGAACCCCACTAATGGAATATGCTTCTTTCAAAAGATCTACAAGGATTTTGAAAGACAAAGTTTAATGTCTGTATTCTTCATAACAATGGAAGTTTTGTTCTGAATTACAGTTGTTCATAAGACTTGCAGGCAATATATTGGTAATTTTCTCATTAAACATAAATTATCTCTCATTTCCTTAAATGTCCTCAGAGATGCTCCAACTTCAACTAAAGCAAAACCTCCCCCCCCACCAAAGATGGTCTATTATGAAATTCTCTCCAAAAGGGTCACATTCCATTTATGCAAAAAAAGAAAAAAGTAACCCAGAATTAGCTTTGAAGCCTGTATCCTGTTGTACTTTAATTTCTCTATTTTTTTGTCCAGTATCCTGAGCTTTATTTTTCTGTGACTGTATACATTAAGCTCGTGAGCTACAGAGCCTTCTCACTTGATAGATTGTGTTTCTATATAATGAACATGCATACAGACCAAACTGTGAGTTAACAAATTTTATCACCTCACCTGTCATATTACAGTACACAAGAAATGGTCCTAAGGGGCCACTTCCATCCGAATCAATATTGTAAAAGCCTGAAGTGTTCCCTCTGTGCTTATAGGCTTCACATGATTGCTCATAGATGGCTGCAAAAGAACATATTCCATCACAAACATAATGGCATCATTTTAGATTTTATTCACTGAAGAGGAAAAAAAAAACTACATAGGCCTGTGTATGAGGAAAAGAGGAGGTGTTTGTTCAGAGCTAAAGAAAACAGAAGACACACAATTAAAAGTATACACTTTATTTATAACGAACATTTGCTTTTCTTTAAAGGAGAGATCTAAAGGGCCCTTCTCAAGTGTTTTCTTCTGTATTTCAAAATAGAATTTGAGGTAGCAAATAGCATAATGAACCATCTCAGTTGAACAAGATTTTTTCTTATTACATACAAAAAAGGCAAGCAGTATTTCTAGATGTTTTAATTGTCTCCTGGCATTTTTTGCCTTGAACACTTCTTATTTTCAGATAAAAGGGCAAATGACTTGTCAGGGACTGCAGAGAAAGAACGCAATCAGCAAAGACAAAATTACAGCTCCTCAGTCCCATGTCATGTATACTTTATATCAGTTAAGGACTGATGTCTATAACAACTTTTTTTATGATAGAAAACTGGGCAAAGAGACTTCTGTATTCTCTTTTGTAATCTACAGAAAGATTATTTTAGAGTAACTTCTTGTTCAGCCAATCCATTGTTACTGAGCTCTTGATCATGCTCTTTGTTTTTAAAAATATACTTCTGTCAACCTGTTAACTGTCATTAAAATTGGAAAAGGCACTGCCAAAAAGAATCACCCACCACCTTCAAAAAATCTACAGAAGCTACAGAGGATAATAACACAACTAAGGATTATGCATAGTTGAGACCATTTCTATCTATATAAATTTATTTTTTAATATACCAAAGAAATATTACTACTAAAGTAAATCAAAGAGGTGCTGTTTTTTTAAGAAGCTGCTGTTTGGATATGTTTGGATGCTATTTTTCTGTAATTTTTGGCTGGTGATTACTGACACTGTCTTGTTTCACATTAAAACAAAATTTCTAGCTCTATTTGAAATGAGACAAAAGAACTCATATTGGGATACATGTTGGCCATTTTGCCTTTTTTCCCAGAATGTGAATACATAGAAGATTTTAGAAACATGACAAGTATTAAGTAATATTCCAGATCAGTAACTTATTTCTAACCTTGTAACTACAAGAATATTTGAAAATTTGAGAGTCAAAATTTTGTTATTGAAATCATACAGATGAATGACAGCATGGATTAAAAAAAAAAGTTGACTTAATTTGAAATCATTATTAAAATCACTACCATCAAATACTAACAGGATTATATTTTATATCCATAAATACAGCAATCTATCAACAAGATAATCACCCCAGAAAACTTAGATATATATTTTTCAATATCCATAACAACTCACTAACCTCTAACATATTACTGGATTTTGCCCAAAGAATTCCAATCATCTGGAGAATGGCTTCCATATGTCCTCATGGATGTCACCAAATTTTTGAATATACTTTTTTTTCTCAAATTATAGTGAACTAAATCACATTCATCTTCACTTTGGGAGTACTATAGGTTTATATCATTCCCTGTGATATTCATAAGCATCTGCACTATTGATGTATTTTTCCTGATATAAAGATTTATTTTTTCTTAAAAATGTTATTTATGCCACTGCATTCTTTACAACTCACATAGTATAAAACAAGAAGAGCCCATCATCGGCCCTATAAAATTGATATTTTAATAACACAGTGATTTTTCAAAATATCTCAATATACAGAGATATATTATTTTCATAAAATATACCAACAAAAATTATAAATTGTGTAAGTAAATTTCTTTTGGGGCAAATGTATTCATCTTTTGATATGATAATGAGGGTATTTTTAAAATATCTATACATTTTTAATAAGGATTTATACTTATTCTAAGTATATATAATCAATCTTAGGGTTTATTTATTCTGCTTCCCAGAACATGCTTAAAGCAATGCAAACATGGAACATTGCCTGTAAAATAATTTTCAATTAGTTTAAGACAAAGATGAAAGTACAGTCATAGTACTGAGCTGATTAATGACATGATGTTGTTCACTTCCCTTTTCTGAATATGTCTCCTAAGTTTTCTTCTTTTCCTGAAAAAGCTTTACCTAAATGCAATATCAAATTTTCTGAAAGATAGTTATGGGACACCCTTAGAATTGCCAACCTCTTTTTTCTTTATGACAGGTTTGTTTCAGCCACCTTACTGCAACTTTCTTCTAATCTATCCCTGATTCAGCAAATTACATAAACATGGTCTTAAGGCTTAGTATGTGATGATCATTACACAATAATGTAGTTCCATTGTCTTAAAAAACATATATATGCCACATAATTATTTCCTGGGATGAATATAGCGGAATTAAACACATTTCTAAATCACGTACTGATTCAGAGAGCAGATTTTTATCACCAGAAGAGAAAAATACTGACCTACTTATCTAAATAGTGAAAGATACGGCACAGAAAGAGATACCCAGTAGATCTTTCAATACAATTTTGATTTCTCAAGACCTACATGACTGAAGTGTCCTGTAATACACATGATTAACACAAACTGTATTATTGGAGGAGAAAACTATTAGCTGGAGGCAAAAATACAGTCAGAAAAAATGTTACTCACAATAATGGCAAGTAGCTCCTTTGTAACCAGTATTGATACAATTGCAGTAAAAGTTGTTCCAGGATTGTGAGCACTCACCGCCATGTTCACAGAAATTAGGCAAACACCTGTAGAGAAAACAAACACTTTTCCTTATTCTGACATAGCAACGACATTAACTTAGTACTACAAAGGAAGCCTTCAGGCATATCAGGGAAGATGTTAATGTGACTGTTAGAAAATTAACTAAAGAAAATTTCCCTTCATATTCTCCACTACTCCTATTGACCATTATAAATATATTAATTATGCAATAAACCTGAGAAAATTGAAAAAAAAAAAAAAAAGTGGAACCTGTAGAATTATTTCCTACCCTCAATCAATCAACAATAATTTAATACAAATTTATAAAACAATGAAAAACCTCCATGCTGATAATTGAACGGAAAGTTTTGTGACAGATGTGATTTCTTCAACAGAATGAATCACAACACGGTAGTGTCATACTACATTTCTATTCTGAAAACACCAGAAAAATACAAAATGATCCCAAAACACATGCAACTGACCATCTCTCCTCAAAGTTATTTCCTATTCTAAAATGCTGACTATTTCCAGTTCTAGATTGGCCAGAAGATGTAACTATTGGTACAAAAACAAAAAATGTGATTTTTTATTCTGGTAATTTGAGTATATTGCTTTGGCTGGCTTTCTTCTGGATTACAGTGGTTGTTTACAAAGCAAATTTGTCTGTAACTGTTTTATGGTTGGAACTACAGCAGTATCTCTGAGTATAAACTATTTTATGAGACAAAAAAAAACATCTTTTCAATAAGCCCAAGTGAAAATATATTTAAGCAGAGCTGAATACTTCGACTGATTGTTTATAAGCTTTTCACCTTCAAAATTAGTTAAGTAAAATTCTAATTGCTCTGTGTATAGAGAAGATATAGCTCAGAATGTATAAAATCATTATTATTAAGATTAACCACAAAAAAAGAAGGCAAGTCAACTAATATCACAGATTCGTAAATTTATTTTTAATTTTTATTTATTTATTGTTTAAATTTAATCAAGAAATCTTAGAATGGTATTATATTAAGACACTAAAAGTCCATCTGTTCACGTATCTGTCCGATAAATATTCAGGGTCTTTATACATCCACTACCACTAATGCTCTTAATGCTCTTTTTTTTTTTTCTTTTATGTTTATAAACAAAAATAAGAAAAAGTTTCCAGAGTTAAAAAAAAAAAATAACCTAAGCAGGTATACAGTAATACAAGACACTAAGTTTCAAGGACATAAGTGATATTTTTATTAGTGAAAGAGCTGATCATGTACATATTATATCTCTCATACAATTTATTTTTGAACCAAGTCTAGAGAGAGTAAGTCTAAGGAAGCTTGGATTTGAGGAACAGACATGAATTTTGGCACTGGACTTAAATTCCTTTTGGCATTAAGCAACTTGTTTAAATGATATGTAGAAATGTAGATAGCAATAATTTTTAGGATAAACATTTGATTTTGCTTTCCCAGGTATGACTGAAGTTATTTTATATATATTCAGTTATTATAAATATATACCTCATCTAGCATTGTTAATACTCATAAAACACCCAATAGATACCATTCAGTCCATTCTCTGACAGCTGCCCCACTTGCATATATTTCAGTCATAGCTTCCACTGACTTATTCCTTTTTGATAAATACGTCAATATTCCCACATTGCAAGTGTTTACATGGTCTTCGGTTGTATTGACTCTTTGTCCATTTTAATTCATCTTCCTAATAGTATTCACCAGATGGAAAGCTTAGGTGAAATTGATGATGATGCTTGAGAGAATTTTAAAAGAATTGAGAATAGCATATAGTTCCCAATACTTTCACTTAAAAGCAGATTCGTATTTCTGCTTGCAACAAAAAGCAGTGTATCAAGCACTTACAACTTATGACTTGATAATATAATTTTAAGTGTATGGAGTCTACAAATGATGCATAACTTTAAAAAGAAGACTAATAATAATCAAAAACTATTTTTAAAAGAGAATATTGAACAGAACAGAGATATATTTTTGTCAAGAAGAAAAGAGATGAAGAAATTTTTATGCCTACTATCTACTACAGATATTTTCCATGCACTGTTTCAGACTATGGAAAAAAAGATATTAAACATCTAATTGCCATAATTTTCATTATGTTTTCTTTCTTCAAGCATTTATTAAAAAAAAAAAAAATTCAAATTTTCCCATATTTCAATTCCCCGTATTTTTATTTCCTTTTTAAGATAAAATCATTTATGTTTGAGAATTTTTTTCTTCAATGCACTGCTGCCGGGACACCAAAGTCAATAACTCCTACTAGGCAGTCTTATGTTTCTGTATTAGAGTTTGATGTAATTATGACAGATTCATCTGGTACTCTCTCCTCAGAGACCGAATGTGCTAACTCTGTCAGTCATTTTAAATGACATTGTGTCCTTTAAAGTTATTTTTTTCAATTCATGTATAGGAATAGGATTTGGAAGTTTATAGAACCAAGAAAACCTCAAATATAAGAAAATGATATGGAATTTTTGTTTATTGTCTTTTAAATACGATGAAGCTAATAAATTATACCCAAATCCTTAAATTAATGTTTAATGGTTACCTATGAGAACCTTAACTCTGTTAAAGAATATTCTTTCTATATGTTGACAGTGTATATATAGGGGTGTGTGTGTGTATGTAATAAATATAACCAATATTATTTCAATTTATTTTCAGTTAAATAAACTGTTTTCAGTTTATTTTCGACTGCATATAGATTCAGATCATTATTCAAATGGTAACCTTTAAATGTATTTATACATTTTAAATGTATAAAGATATTGTATTTAATGGTATGTTCTTTCTATTTCAAAAATCATAGACATATAGAATTAGGGTGGTTCAGCATTTCAATGTGAAATTAGAGATGTGAAGACTCTAGTAAAGATCGAAAGGTGTAAAGACTGAAACTATTTGTTTTAGAAGACGAATGTAAAATTCAATTACTTTTTATCTGTAACTTTCTATTATAGTTCCTTAATTCTAAATGATTTTTTTTTTGAGAGAGAACAAAAATACGGAAGAAACATGGATAACCAAAAGATGCAAATAGCCTGGTGGACTATTAGATAACTAGAGATTCAGCAACCAAGTCACATGCACTCCTGACATTATAAGAATGCATTGTGAACTAACAAATTAGAAAAAGAAGAAAGTTTGTGTGCATGAAAACATAGATCACAAGGACAGTGGAAAAGATAAAGAGATGCCTTGCCTGTCCTCAGCTGTAGAAAAGGTTTCTACCATTGGGGGCATAATGACAAAAGCCCTGATCAGATTAGCTTTGGCCAACCACAGATAAGTAGTTGTTATAACATGAGAACTTTAGTTTTAATAATTTTAATCTCATTTTCTCTAATTTTATGTGCAAATGGTAAATCAGGTAAGGGAAATTTTCTTTTCATAGTTGTTCCAGGTACTAATTTTATGTACAAATTGTAAATCAGGTAAGGGAAATTTTCTTTTCATAGTTGTTCCAGGTACTCTGCGGACTAGTACACTAGATTGGTCAAGCATTTGACTTTTGACTACTTATGAAAGAAAAAGCACACAATTTTGTACGTATCCTGATCTTTACCACCTAATCAATTTTGGAACATTCAAAGAAATGAATGAATAGATAAGATTATCTTACCTGTCTATAATCCCACACAAGTCTATCTGCAGATCACTGAAATTGCCAAGAAAATTTTGCTGAACTGCGATCATATCCACGGGTTTGTTATCAATAGAAAAGAGTCGCATACATCCTTGAAAACCACTAAATGAGCTCTTACATTCAGTATTATTTCCACTATTAGGACAGCCTGAAACAAGCATAAAACCTGGTGTTGAAAAAGATTATTTAACTGAACAGGTTTATACATTCCAAAAGTAGACCAGATATTCATAATTTTCAGGTGATATAAACTTTGTGAAAAGAAGGGTTTAAGCATAGTGATGGAACTGAAAAACTTCTGCTCAGTCTCATGACTTTAAAAGTATATGCAATGAGATCACTAAAAATCAGGATAAAGGTTAATCCAAATATCAGTTCAAAACCAAGGAAAGAATTAACATGTTGATCAATTCACTTCATTGATTAATCAACCTGATTGATCTTAATAATAAAT
Source organism: Crypturellus undulatus (assembly GCA_013389825.1). Taxonomy (NCBI): domain Eukaryota; kingdom Metazoa; phylum Chordata; class Aves; order Tinamiformes; family Tinamidae; genus Crypturellus; species Crypturellus undulatus. The sequence goes on along the minus strand of VWPW01006697.1, from coordinate 90,365 downwards.
GTTAGTTTACAAGATGAACATGATTTGCATGTACTTTAAATCACAAATCAAGTGAAAGATCTACAATGAGCTAGCAAATACAATGATCTTTATTTGTCAGTGTAATCTTACCATTTCCATCATTTTTAATAATATGAATACGCACACTCAGTAGATAACATTAAAAAAGAAATTATTTTGAGAAAGATGCTATAGATGTATGTAGTTGAGAGGTAATAGTTCATAGTTAGAAAACTGTAAGGAAGTTTAATCAGGTAAACCTTTCAGGTCACCTTTTCTACGAAACAGAAGCAAAAGCAAAAACAAAAACATGTGTAGTCTCTCAACTAACTTGAAATGTAAATAATAGTCGGTAAGGGTGAGGATTAGAAGACAGATCAGCATAGGTGAAGCTGTAGTATGTGTATGATATGGATATACAGATCTCCTGGTGAAGGAGGATAGATAATGAAGGATAAAGTCTTCTTTATATAGCTAACAAAAGCATTTAAATCGCAGAGTTGGTGTTCATGGGTGACTTTTAACAGCCGTTTAACACCTGGAAGGACAGCATGGCTGGTGCAAGCCATCTAGGTTTTCTCTGGAATGTACTGATGACAATTTTTGGATGCAGGTCACGTGATGCATTGGTAAACTGACTAGAAGAGTTGCTCTGTTGGACTTGCTATTCATGAACAAGAAGGGCACAGTCAAAATATGCAAGTTAAGAGCAGGCTTGGCTGAAAGGAGCATGCGATATGTAATTTAAGATCCAGAGAAAAGTCATCAAAACAAAAGATAATCCTGAACTTTTGATTTTGGCTTGTTTATCAGATTCCATGGAAAGCTTCCTTGGAGAACAACGAGATCCTGCAGAGCTGGCTAACTTTCAAGGTTAACTACATCAGACCACAATAATAGACCATTCCCATGCATAGATTGAGCAAAAGTGGTAGGAGGTCAACAAAAATGATCATAGAGCATCTGGCTAAGCTCAAACATAAAAAGGAAGTATAGAGGTGGAATCAGGGACAGGCTATTTGAAAAAAAATATAAAGATATCTTCTCTAGTAAGAGTCAGCAAAGTCAAAGCACAGCTAAACTTGAAACCAATACATTCATAGTGGAAGTGTTTTAATGTTTTCGTCCTGCTTGACAACAGGTTCACCATGAGGCAGGAGTGTGCCCTCATGGCCAAGAAGGCCAACAGGCTCCTGGCTGCATGAGGAGGAGCATTGCCAGCAGGTCCAGGGAGGGGATCCTGCCCCTCTGCTCAGCTCTGGTGAGGCTGCACCTGGAGTATTGGGTGCCATTCTGGGCTCCTCAGTACAAGAGGCATGTGGATCTTCTAGAGAGGGTCCAGTGGAGAGTCACGAAGGTGATTAAGGGACTGCAGCATTTGTCATTTGAGGAAAGCCTAAGTGAGAGGAGATTTGCTCAAGATATTCAAGTATCTGAGAGGTGATCACAGGGAGGGTCAGGCCAGGCTCTTCTCCGTGGTGGCCAGTGACAGGGCGAGGGGTAACAGGTGTAAGGTGAAACACAAGTAGTTCTACCTCTATGTGAGGCAGAACTTCTTTCCTGTGAGAGTGACAGAGCCCTGAAACAGCCTGCCCAGAGAGGCTGTAGAGTCTCCTTCTCTGGAGATCTTTCAAACCAGCCTGGATGCCACCCTGTGCCACATGCTCTAGGAGCCCCTGCTGGAGCAGAGGGGTTGGACTAGATGATCTCTGGAGGTCCCTTCCAACCTTAACTATCCTGTGATTCTGTGAAAGGAAGTTTTAAAAAGGTCACTTGGTAACATGGGATATGGAAAAGGCTGAGTTGCTCAAGATCTTTTTTACTTGTTTTCATAGGTAGGACAGCTTCAGACCTTCCAGGTCCCTAAATGTGCTAGCAGAGCATGGTTTGTGGCAGTGAAGTAGTATCCACAGAAGAGGGAGAAAAAGTTAGGGTTCATTTAACCTACACAAGTCTTTGGGAAGGTTATAGAGCAAATCCTATCATCAGAAACTATTTTTAAAAATATGAAGGACAAGAAGATAGATGGGAACAGACAACATGGATTTAACAAGAGAAAATAACATCTGACAAACTGCATTGCTTTCTTTGATGAGATGACTGGCACTGTGGACAAGTGAAATGCAGTGAATGTTAATGAGATGTGGATGGATTAAGTGGATAATCTGTGTTGCAAAGTCCAAATGATAAGAAGTGGTGTACCTTCAGGGATCTGTATGGGGACCAATATTTTCTGATGTGTTTGTGAATAACTTGCATGATGGGATGGAGTGTACCCTCAGTGAGTCTGTGCATGATAAAAAACTGGGAGCAGTAGTCAGCATGTTGGAAGGCGAGGCTGCTATTCAGGTGGACCCAAACAAAGTGCAGAAATTTGCCAACAGGAACCTCAGGAAGTTCAGCAAGACTAAGTGAAAGCTCTTGTGTCTTCAGTGGGATAACCTCACGCAACAATACAGCCTGAGGGCCAACTGCCTAAGAAACAAATCCACATAAAGGAGAAAAAGTTCTCAATGGACGGTATGCCAAATATGGACCATAAGTGTCATTGCAGCACAGAATCACAGAATGGTTAAGGTTGGAACGGACCTCTAGAGATCATCTAGTCCAACTCCCCTGCTCCAGCAGGGACACCCAGAGCACGTGGCACAGGGTGACATCCAGGTGGGTTTTGAAGATCTCCAGAGATGGAGACTCCACAATGGACTGTATCAGCAAAAGTGCAACCAGCCTATCCAGAGAAGTGATCCTTACTCTTCCTTTTTGGAGGGACCGTGAATATAGTGAGATCACATGAGACCACACCTAGAGTGCTGTGCCCAGTTCTGGGGTACACAGCACGGTAAAGTAAGGGGCTTTGTGAAGCAAGTCCAACAGAGGCTACCAAAATAGTCAGTAAGGTCGAGCATAGGGCATATGAGGAACAGTTGAGAGAGATCAGACTCAAGAAAATAAAAGGGAGGTTTTATTGCTGTATACAACTACCTGGTAGGAGGATACAGAGACAATGGCCAGACTCCTTCCAGAAATGCACTAGAAGAGCCAAAGAACACAAATTGGGAATGACAAATTCTGATCAGATATTAAGGGGAAAAAAAAAAAAAAAACACTGTAAGAGTGGTCAAATACAGGAACAGGTTACCCAGAGAAGCAGTAGGACCTCCATCTTCAGAGTCATTTAAAACTTGACTAGATAGATTTCCCTGCACAACCCAACCTAACCAAACTTGTTTCAAGTGAGGAGTTGAACTAGCTGAACCTCTGAAAGGTTCCCTCCTATCCAGATTATTTTGTAATTAAGTGATTAACATTTTATAAGTATCTAACACTGTTGTTTATCTGTCGTATTATTGATAATGATCTAACTTGTTTTGGTCACAGTTAATTACACATCATTAACAAATCAATAAAATGCTTCAATCCTGACTTAACTTAAACCATGCAAGCTGTGTGGATTTTACCTGAGACAATTGAACACTACATGACAACAGGTCAGGATTTTTTTAAGGTAATATTTCTGCTGGGATGATGCAGAAGGACAATACTTTAATCTTAAATAATACTGTATTTGAGTATACATCATTCAAATTGCTTTTTGTTTCATTACATTAGCAAGCAGTGGCTTTTAAGAAATCTCTCTATTCTTTAGAGCTAATGGGCTCTTATGTTCTGTAAAGACAGTACAGAGATCCACACCATAGGAAAACAAATATGACATGGCAATGGAAACTGGTATATCTAGTCAAATGAGTGAAAAGATCGTAAGAAGTATTCATGGTTTTGAAGAAATAAAAAATAAAAAATGAGCTAAGAGTGCAAAGAAAGAACAAATCACCAATGTGCTTTTTCTGGGAAGGAACAGCTGTTTCTAAGGAAAATTGTTCCTTAACTACTTTACAAAACACAAATCCTTTGACTTGAAAAGGTCAAAGAAGGAGTATAGTAACCTTTCAGTCCCATGCATAGTTAGACAGATAAATAAAAATTTTTAACCATATATTCTACACATTTCTACACATTCTACACAAATCTAAACATTTTTTGTTATCTCTTTCACACTTGATACTCTGCAAAAATCTTAGATTTTTTTCATGTTGTCTATCTTTCAAATCATTGCATCTTCTAATTCTATTACATTGAATTATATAGAAAATGCAATATATTAATATTAATGAAAGTGGGGTCTGTGCATTAACAACAAAAAAATCCATTAAAAATGACATAGTCTTGAGGTGCTTATTATATTTTTAACTAATCTCTTTTTGCCCTTATAGCTGCAATGAGTTATCCTAAGAACTGAGAGAGGCAATATGTCCTTGATGGTAGCAAAACTATTGTTTGTGCTGACATCATATACTAGAGGATCTTCATGATAATTATATATTTTCTCAGTTAAGCATACATATTTCTGACACGCTTTGTAGTTCTTAAAACAAGCAAAACAACAATTATCTTTTCCTTTACAGCTTTCATGAAAGCTTTTTCCTGAATTTCCTGAAATTCAGAAGCTTTTTACTTTTTTTTTTCTCTAATTGTTATGACATGTACAGGCTGCTGATTTGATTGTGAAACTTAATTCAGAGAATGTGAAGATTGTGGATATGCAATTGGCATTTTCAGTGTTCTTGGCAATAATTTCTTCCCCAAAAGATAAATAGAAATGTATTGTTGCATAACTTAGTTGGATCTGCTGCTTTTTGCAACTGCCCACATTTCTCCTGATCTGTGCATCTACGCCCTTAACCCTGCAATATTCACTGGTGCAAATCACATGATGAGAGAGGTTGGAATCAGCACCTGTCATTCTCTGATTATGATCTAAAGGAAAGCGTTCCATTGTCTTCATGAGAAAGAGCTTGATGCCAAACTTGAAATCATCTAAGAAGTCACATGGATGCTCTTGTTGCTGTTCCTAGATTCATTTTTTTCTTATGAGCATGTAATTGATTCTCAGTCCACTTTTTTTCAAGGGAACTGATTTGTGGACAATTAACTGCTCCATAATGATTTCAGGTATTTTGTGTTTGTTACTTTTCTCAGGAATCAGAATTGTTAATAAAGCTTGCACCGCAAAGCATTTGACTGGTGCTGAATAATGTATTCAGATATTGTCTAATATTGCTGTTATGCAATGCATTCTCAATAGATTCACGTTCATTATAACTTGGACAATGCTATTGTTAAAAATGTGCTTAACAGCAAAGTTACTTGGTCACCTTCCACAGCCTGTGTATGAGGAGGCTCAGACATAAATAATATCATATGAGAGAAAAAGGAGTATCTAAATCTAGCTTTCAAGCACAAGCTATATTCTCCATTCATAGCAAAGGTGTGATGTAGTGATAAAAACCTATTTGAGAGTTTTATTATGCATAGGATATATATGGACCTAGACAGAATATTTGAACAAGTAAATAAACATGTACTTTAATGGGAAATTTGATGTAAGCCTAGATCTACATTGATCTACTCTCACATTGATCTACCAATACAATGAAGGTGTATCATGAGAGATGTCAACCTGCATATGATTGTATGTCAGTGAGAACCAACATTAGTTATTAAAACATTTGACAACTATGATGTTCTAAAAAGTGAACAAGAATTTGGGCTACCCAATATTACAGAGCTTTGAGGAAACATACACTCACAAAACTCATATCAAAAAAACAAACTGGGCAAAGAAGACTTGAGGCAAGCCTAAGAAATTTGAGCTTTTGATTAGGTCAGGAAAATTTATGCTTAACTATGGGATTATGCAAGCTTAAATAAGTAACATATTTTACCTCCAAAGTAGAAAGTATCTCCTGAATAAATTTGCAGAGGTATGGAGGCATGAGCAGACAAGTTTACATCATTGTCCACAATTACACTGATACGATTCCTTTTTGCAGAGAAGGAAACAGAATGCCACTGGCCATTATTTAATCCAGTACCTAGATGGACAATAAAAAACATAGAATGAAATACATATATCCATTACTTGTTATACTAGGTGAACAATATAGACTTTAAAGGAGAAGACTCTATTACAGCAATCTGTAGTATATGTAACAATTCAGAGTGATAATAAAAGAAAAAATGAACAAAGGACACAGTGCCTTGAGTGAAATCAGAACACTGATCCATTCATTTTCTTCACCTTCTGATAAAGAAAAATAAAAGTCATTCAATGACTAAGGAAAACCTGCAGTTATAATGTGTCTAATTAGTAGTAATACATCTATTAATGTAGTGACTATGAAAAGTATCTTCTCAATCTAAGAAGGTTATCATTAAGATATCATGCTCATGGATGGTATAATATTTTAAATGTAATACATATTTTTACTGCATTATTACAAGGGATTTCTTCCATCATTTAAAATCAAAAGCAGTCATTATATTATATTCCAGGAAAATAGGAAGTAAGTGCTAATACCTTCAGCAACTGCCATGTCAATGTCACAAGATTTTTCATTTTTTTTCAGCTATCTGTTTTACATGAAATGCATGGATAAATTCTGGAGCTATATGCTCAGAGCTTATCCTATAACACCAATTTATGCTACCTCTCAATGATCTTTGGTGCCACTAAGCAATAAGCCTAAAGTCCTAATTCTGGAAAGTGCTTATATATATATACACAATTTAATACATTTTATTCAGGGTAACACATAAGAACATTATTATCTTGAAGTAAGTGTTATAAGTCTATCATGTTCTCAAGTGCTACTTGATCAATGATGCTTCTTTCACCTAAGAATATCACCTCTGAATAAGGTAATGTGTTTTCTTGACTGCTCAGTGGCTCTGATTTGTGATCTGTGATATCCCTCTTGAAATTTCATGCATTTATGTGCCCTAGAATTTGTTTGCATTCTGTAATATATCCTATCCTTTAATGGTTTTGTTCAGAACACAAGAAAAAAACAAAATAGAAGAATAAGTAGGTAAAAAATTCAGTACAACTAGGATCCATATATACAACCACGGAATAAAAACACAATATTAGACATATACAGACTTTCTATAGCTTGTTTCTTTACTTCAGCTAGTTTTATGGAATGCACATGCAGAAACCTTATCCTCTAGCAACATTAAAATATTGCTCTCTCCCCGGTCTGAATTGTATTATACCAAAACTCTAGACAGCAGATCTTTTTGTCTCTATGTGGCTTTTTCAGAAAAGATTCAAATGTAATGCAAGGAAACATGGAGCCTTTTTCTCACGTGTCCTGTAGCATTCCGGAAATTACTTATTTTGGCTGCAGTCTTCCATAAGAAATGGTATTTGAGGATGCATATACTCCATATCTGATCTCCCAAAACTCAGAGCAATACACTTATGTTCAGAGGGAATAATTAGCTGAACAACTGGTACCAATTTTCTGGATTAATTCATGCGTTTATTTTCTACTTCTGCAATGAAATTTATAGAGATGGACATTCTACTAAAAGAAAAATTGAAAACCTTATCTCACACTGTATACTATAATATTAAAGCTATTATGTCTGGCTATCAAAAGGTCACACACAGGAAGGTACTCTTTTGGTAAAAAAGGATTTATATAGCCCTACAGGCAATGTGGAGGGAGTGACTGCAGTTTTCCTCCATTTTCAAGGTCTCAAATTGTTGAAGTCCCTTTGGACTGGTGGCAGTCAGTATAATTTACTGTAGCCTTCAGGCTAGTGTATTTTATGTTAGGATGGCATAGTACTGAGCTGAGGATAAAGCAAATGCCTTAAAACTCTAGGTATATTTTCATTATGTAATCTGTTGTAGCTCCATATACATTTAAAAAACAGAGTAGATAAAATGCTAGAAAAATATTACTGCTGCCTTGCAGTGTCAGGGGCATAGATGAGTCACACTTTATATTGAAGTTTTTAGATTTCACAGGTGTTGTTATATATCTCCCCTATTATTTTTTAGTACTCCTTTGGAGCTAGAACTCATAAAATATATCAAAGGGTTTTACCAACTTCAACCCCAAAACTAACAAGAATCACAAACAGATAAAGCATTCTTAAATTTTTATCCCTTAAATCTTTTCTCAACCTTTGGGAACTATAGACTCTTTAATCAAAGGTATAATAGGTATGCTAAAACAGAGAATATTAATAAGTTTTTTTTTAAAGCACAACAAATTAAACCTGAGAAAAGGTTTGTTTTGTTTACTATACTTCATTGTATTGATGTGCTCAATGGTAACAGGAGACAGAAATAACTTCCTCTTCAATAGCTTGCCATGATTAGAGATACTACACAATGTCCACCTTGCTCAAAGAAGAATATCAGCTTCTCAAAAAACCCTTTTGTTAAATGTAGGAACTGCCATTATAACAGCATGATATATGCTTGTGTGAACATTTCCTTGTGTGAAGGCATGGTATGACACTACATATGCATGATGAAGGGGAAGGGACTGGTAACATTCCATTCAACGTGAAAATGGTGCTGATAGGTTCTCCAGCAGGTGTTTTAAAAATGCTTTACCAGGAAATACATAAGGAAAAAAATAACAGTTATATTATTAATGCATATTAATGTAACTTTTAAACAAAATTTCCACTTATTCACAATACCTGTACATCACTTACTATTTAAGTAACTTGGATATTTAAATGTCAAAAAAAATCTGTAGGGTCTTGCAGAACAATGACATATAATCTTATGGAAGTATATATGAAAAGTCAGTGCATATAACTTATTGTGAGATCAGTGAGAAAAAGCTTTCAGATAGGTTAGAAATAATTTGTAGATTATCCTGAATTTCAACCTCCAGATTCAATGACTGCTAACATCATTTAATGAAAAGCTGCGTAGAAGCCATATTCATATGAAGAAGCTGAGTAATAATATTTTAAACATTCATACATATTGTAATTCAATTTAGATTCATCGTTCAACAGAAATTAATTTTGTGTTCATTTCTTTTCATAATCTATGTTATTTCTTTGTGAATATTTATGACCAAGTCACAAAAGAGGCTACAAAGGAACTATATTAAGCAACCCTTCTGCAAAAGAAGGATATGTTTTATTATAGCTTAATCACTCATGAATTAATATACCATTCTCCTCATTTTTATATGGCTGAGAAAATTTTTAAAAAAACTGATGGTAATGAATTCTGAGAACAGTTCACAAAGAAATATCCTGTAATTGAATTATCAAACTGTGTGTGTGTGTGTGTGTGTGTGTGTGTGTGTGAAAGCCAGGTCATAAGTTTTTGTCTGTAGGCGAACAAACCTGTCCAACCATCCGTACTTTAATTACTCAATCCTCAAATGCAGACTTTATTCACTTCAGTAAATGCAGCAACAATAAACACTTGAAAAGCTCAGGAAAAAGTTCACTGTATGGTTTTGCTAGATAACTTCCTTCTCAGAAGAGAATAAGGTGTTTTTACAGTACTTTCTGTCTTCACAAGAACAAATCCTATTCCAGCTGTTACACCTTATGAACAGTAAGTTTAATACATAAACAATAACTTTATAATGATGTTAAATTCTGCTTGGATTTCTGCTTGGATTTCAAGCATTATTTTGAGATATTTCATCTAATATGTTTGATTGCAAGTTTGAAGTTGAATAATTTGGGCAAAAGTGCTAGGACCTCAGCTGGTACTTTATGGCAACAATTTTTTTTACATATATCATCTAATTGAATTGCAACTGAAATAGCATCCAGAAAGCCAAATACATCACTGTTAACTACATACCACTGACATTCTTACTAAGGAATTAACATTTTCAAATGGTATGCCTGAGGAAAACTCCTGTCATTAAATGCTGTTCTTTATGCATCAGTTATTTCAGATTATAACAAATACTGGGACTGATCCTACTGTCACCCACAGAAGCAGGATCAAAGTATTTATGCAAATTTCAGCATTACCCATGATCATTACAGGATCATAGTCCTTCCTTGAATTAAAGTAATAAAATTTTTAAAATTTTACATTTAATCATTATACACCTACAGAGAGATAATGAGTTCTGGAGTTAAGTTTAACTTTTTTTCTTTTTTTATTCCCTCACAGGAATTTGTGTTTGAGTTAGTGAAACAAGGAATTAATCTAAAAGAACCAAAGGTGGTATTGCAAAGGTGCAGAACAAAGATTTTGGCCCTGTCTCCAAATCCCACGGCTGTTTCTTTGCTCTGCTTAGCTATTCTTTGCTCTGTCTGCCTTACATTGCCAAACTCATGATTTGTGAGCATTTTAGAACAGAAGGGATTCCTATTTTGTGTTTGCACCAAGAACTTCGTGACATTTTCTCCCTTTTCTCCCTTTATTTTTGCATAGCCTTTTGAATTCTGAGGATTCCAAAAGGGTGAACATTTGGATTTGTACTACAGTGACCATTGTGGTTTACATACAGTAAGGGTTATTGTTCAGGATAAACTAACTTTAAATGGCATCACTCAGCTCCCTTTATGTTCTTGCTTGTGAACTCCCATTTTCATTCTTATCCTTCCAATGACAGGACCCCTCCTACCCTTTACCATTTTCCCAACTTATTCTTCTCCTTTTAAATCAGTTCACATGCCCACTTACATAACAGATGAGAAATACTGAGTCAGTTCCCGGAGAACAGTATGCCACCAAAAACACACCATGAAGTGAAACCACTGGTGACACCAATCACATGGCGGCATTACTACCCTCATCATCTTTGGAGGAATCATGGAGGATGGAGCAGTTGTCGGTTAACTCTGAGTAAAACAAAATGATTCCTGGATTCACTAGCAGCCTCAAACAGAAAAATACCAGTACACATCAAAAGAAACAGAAGCCTCCTGCTGAAGCAGGCAGAGCCGTTGCTCCCAAGCTAAGTGAAAGTGTGAGAGCTGAGAGCTGCTTCTTAAGATCCTCATCAGACATTCTCTATCATGACTGAATCTTTCTGCATTTTCTTCCTTCTCTTGTGCTTAGATGCTCATTTTGAAGCAGAGGAATGGCTCAAAAGAACAATAAAGGGTATGCTGGATACCTCCTGCTCCAGCTCTGAGGCTTCCTGGAAATCAATACACAATACCAAGCGCAAATGTTCTAATATCCATTTAGAGATTAACTACAAAAATGACCCATTAGCCATTCAGTCTCCTCATTTGTCTATTCCTTTTTGTCCTTACCAAGAATCTTAATGTGAAATCAAGCTTTTCTTAGCTTTTTGGAACCCAATTAATATTTGGCATTCTGTGCCCAAATGTAACAAAAAGTTTTCTAATGGAGACCTCCAGGAAATAATATAACACTATGTGTGTGTGTGTGCATATACATATATATATATACATAACTTTCTATACAAATGACTCACTTGATCCCTTGTGGAAACACTGACAAATGGCAACATCTTAACACCTGAGTTTGGCAGAGCAAGAAATTAACTAACTTGTTTATGTTTTACAAATGAAAAAGTTGCTTAGATCTTTAAGAGTACTCATATTATAAAAAAGAGCTTTACATATGCAAATTAAGGACTCAACTCTCTCATTTATATTCTTTTAAGTTATTTTTAATCAAATAATTACTGAAGGAGACATATATTTGCACATCTGACAGAAATAAAATAACTATTTTAGAAACATTTGGAATTAAAATTCACATCAGTAAAGATCAGTTACACACACAACTGTCAGTGACCAGTCAGATCACTGATAAATAACATGACTCATTTTTCCGTGCATATTTTTTTTTTTTTATTTTCTCTCAATTTTTGTTACCTGCAGTGATGTCACTCAGCGCTTTTCCTGGTTTATAAAGACTCATTTTAAAGTTTCCATCACTGAGATACAGAAGAAGACCACCTGAAGTCTGGTGTAGTTTGGTAGACAACAGAAGTCCCTCTTTGTTCCAGGTGCGAAACTGGAAACTGATAGAAACTTCTTCTTTCCCGGAAGTGCCAGGCAATGCCAGGTAACTGGTGGCGCTCAGGAACGTAACAGGAACCAATGGTGGCTCTAAACATGAGAAAGACATGTTGCCCTAAGAGGAAAGGAAACAAGGACAGTGTTAAGAAAAAAAATACTCATGGGAATGGCTATTTGGAAAGCCACGGGAATTTGTACGTAAACCATACATTTTGAAAACCTTATGAATAGAACCTAATACTTAATTCTTGGATGTGTTAGCCTAAGAATCAAGTATAAATATACAAGAATGTATCATTTTGAGAAATGTTTATCAAAGTGTTTGTCCAGAACAGATTTACCTATATTGGCAAAGAGAGGCAAGAACATATAATGAGTTAGTGAAGTGAGATCCTATGTCACCTAGGTGACTAAATGGTACTTCAGGGTTTACACAGACCTAATTTGTTTCTGTTTTGGCTGAGCCTCAGGAAGCATTAAGGATCTGACAGATTTCTGAATGTTAGAGGAAATGCCACTAATGCAAAGTTTCATTCAAATATTTGCAGAAGTCTAATGCTAGGCAGCGAAAAAAGGTTGGATTGTGTTACTATTTTGAGGAAAAATCTTTATTTTGGGCAATGGAGCAACACTGGAGATGTGCCCTGACCTTAATGTTCATTTTCACAAATACTCAGAGAATATGATTATAAACTCTTAATACTTTCAAATGTGAAACATACATTTTATAGAGCAGAAGGAAGTCTGTTTTCTAGCAGGCCCAAATGTATCAGATCATAAGCTGTATTTAGGCACCTAACTTTTATTTTGTGTTTGACTGTTTCTGAAATCACTGGTTCTTAGACACTTAAATAAAGTTGAGGATATGTGACAAACTCTGAGCTTAAGCTGCATACACATTTATACTGAGTGACATAAATAAGAAGACTGGAACTGCAACAACATATTCTCTGGCTCTAGTGTCAAGAGTTAGTTAAAATTTTTTGGCTCTTCCTAGTGATACAAGATGTATTTAGATCTAATGACTTGCTGGCATTATTTCAACTGTAACTAATTTGTTCTGCGCAGATGATTGCTAGAAATATAATATCCCAAGAAAATCGAATACATATAACTTCCATTCAACAAACAGTTTTCAAACCTCTAAGCATATATAAAACTTTGACCTTCAGAGAGCAGAAAGATATAAAATCAGTTTAAGAAAAATAACCACTAGATCATGGCAAAGCAAGACATTAAAGTTTATCTGTTTTCATTTCTTTCAAGGAAGATATGTAAATGAATAAAAACACTCTTATGAAATGAACTGCAGAAAGATAGATAGACCACTGAACTGACCCATACTCAAAAAGCAATCATTGGACTAATAAACCTGGTTAAACACTAAAAGCTTATCATCTGCACATTCCCCTCCACATCAATTGGAAGCTGTCTGACACTGTATCAGCTTATATCCTGCTACTAGCTGTTTAACAAGGAATTTGTGGTAACGTATGGTCTTTCTGGTACAGTTACCTTATAAAACATTTTCTAAATAGCTCTGAAAGTAGCACAACAGTTTACATTATTTGAGATAAAGATGATATTACCCTTTCTAACAATAATTTCAAAGTGTCCTTTCACCTACTCTGTAGAGACTTCCTTGTACCTGCCCTGCCCTTCACATCCGCCAGCATCACAAATATGGTATTATATGGAGATATCTGTTTAGTAGATTTTGGCATGTTTTGGTAGATCTGATCAAAGCTATTTTGAATCCAAAATACTTGGAACTAGAAAGCATTTCACATTTTCTTTGAACTTATTCTTCATGTCATATCTTTGTGGCTGTTGGAGATTTAAAATATTGTAAATTGTCCTTGTCCTAGCTTTAGAGAAGTGAACTCCTTAAAAGCTACAGAAAACTTTTGATAACACACATGCTGGAAGTTATTAAGTTACTGAAACCAATTCTCTAAATGATCAGGATTTGTCTACAAGAGTTGCTCGCAAGAGTGTCACAATAGAGGAACTACACTCATCAACCTAAACTGATGCCTCTTAAGGCAAAGGAGGAGTATAAATTGAACTTATTTATCAAAATTATAGTACTCTAGAGAAAATAGAATGTAGCATCATCTTTGGTAACAGAATGCTTATAAAATGGTGTTTCTGCCGGAGTTTTGTCTGGTGAAGAGCAGAAATTATAGCCAGATTTCAATGGCTTATACTTGCTTGTTTCTGTACCTGAACAAGATACCACAACAAATATAAATGTTTGTAAAATAGTCAAAAAATAAAATGTATCTCACATGGTCTACTGGATGAATCTCTACAACAGTAGTGCATAAAATATACTATTTAGGCATTTCCTTGATTTTTTTTTTCATTGAATATTATAGATTTTCTTAGAACTGTGAATTTACATGTTGCATATGAAAGTGGTTGTGGTCTTTTTATTTTCTTATTTGTATTCATTTATTCTTTTTTTATCTAGGCATCTCTTACCACAAAGGAGATCTGGGATTTTTGACTCTTAGCTAGGTCAATAATATTCACTCCATTACAATAAATATTTTCAAAGCACCCATGAAAGTTCTTGCGTGACAACATCCCTGATTTTCCAGACACTGGGATCCCTCCAAAGCTGAGCTTAGAGAAGAAAAGAGAAGAAAAATCAACAATACTGTTAAGTAATTTTCTAATGAAAAATGTTACTACTAGTGCAAGGACAGAAGTAAAAGGCCACAACTGAATCAAGCATTTCTTAGCTGTTTCTTTGTGTCGCATTTATGAATACTAATAAAATGTAGAGTGTATCAAGTTTTGAAATGTTGGCATTTTTAGAGAATACTTTTACCAAAAGTGCGGATTTAGAGTCTTGCCAGTCTTCAGCATCAATTACATTTGCAATGTCAAGTGAAAGAAGAATAAAGTTGGGCAATGCTTAAGGGGAAAAGAGATTTCTCTAATTTTCTTAGTAAATTTGAGTCTGACTTCTCCATTAAAAAAAAAGAATGGAAATTTTTCCATGTCAGTTTAAACCAATGAAAGAATTTTTAAATCTCAGAATGCTTAGTAGCTTATGCAATTGCTCCAAGTGATGTTGCAGTTTTACTGACTTTCTAAAAGAAATAAGAAGATATAATAAAAAGTAAAACAAATGCATAGGCACCTATTAAATTAAAAAAATATCATTCTATCTAAGTTCTGATGTAGATCCTGTTACCTTAGAAAAGGTGGTGATCCTGGTGCAGATCCTGTTACTTTAGGAAAAAAATGTTACATGGCTGACCTGAGTTATACTCTGGACTATGGTTTTACTATCAGACATCATCACAAACAGGGTATCATCTTGGGAGCATCAAGATTCCTTAGGAAAATGAGTTTATTAGCCACAATCATTTAAAAGTTACATGAATTTGTTACTGCTTCCTCCTCTTCTTTTATATGACACTCCAAACTTTGCCATTGTGTTTTAGATGATTGCTAATTTTTAGACATAGCTATGTCTTTAATCATACGAATAATATTCTTGAAAAGCATGGAGCAATAGAGAAAAAGAGGAGAACACTCAAAGCACCACTTTGAAAACAATGACTTCTCCAGGACAGTACTAGGCACCTCCACAAAGTAGTTTTAGAACATCTGAATCAATATTTCTCCTAGCTATGTGCATTGGAAGTGTCCTAAGACATCATTTACTTTTCTCACATGACTCAGTCAAAATTCAGGCTAATAACTAGCAGAAGTGAGTTAGTTGCCTAAAAGGTAGATATTATGGTGTTAATTTAGAAATCAGATTGATAAATAAAGTAATGCAGATTTGTGGCTTCAAGTAAGCTCACTCTACTCTAGTACTCATCATTTCATCCTAAAAACAGGAAAGGAGTAAGCATTATTCACCAACTTTTAGATCTTGAAATAAAGTTTAGGAAAATTTTGCACAGTGTTACATACTCCTTTTTATGAATCTACTATTCATGTAAACGAGATTTGTTCACCATACATTTGCCAGATTCACTAGGAATTTAAATTTTAACCTAGTACTTCTGAAATGGGCTTTAGTCACTGGAAAATTATTTTCCATTATTTTCATCAAACCATAAAACTGTGTAATTTGGGGTTCATTCCTCTTGTGTTTTCACAGTGTTTAACACATTTACAGTTCTGCTGGAACAAAAGCAACAGCAATGATTTTAGAGATGAAAAAAAAGAAAATTTGGGGTGTAAGTCTGGTAAGGAAAGTAAGAATAAGCTAAGAACATCTCTCTCCAAACCATTTCTTCAGGAGATAAAATTGCCTAAAGTCTTAAGCTCTGCAAACTTCCCCAGGCAAATTTTATCCCCTCTGCTTATTTCATTGCATTTACATAACAAAGTTAATAACTTAATAAATGTAATTTTCACACCTCATAATCAAGGTCCAAATAATTGAATTCTCCTTTTGCATGAAAATGATGTGTGTGTTTATCCACTGTAAAGTTTACTTGATTGTTAAAATGCTCAATGAGGACAGAATGCCAATGCTGATCATCCAAAAGGCTGCCCAGGGTAATATTAATTTGGGCATTAGAAGAGTGAATTTTAGCATCACCTTGAGAGGAGAAAAATAAGAAACAATTAGTTCCACATAAAAAAGTATAAATATTCAAACATATATTGCTTACGATACCTCATGCATTAAAACAACCTTTTTTAAAAAAAGTTTTATTCCAATTACATTAGACTGAATAATACTGTAGTTATTACCTAAATTAATGAATAAGGACAGCTTTCCTTCAATTAATTCCAGTGTTATATGGTCTCCATTTTGTCCTTCTCTGTGGAGTAGAATTCCATCACTTTGCATTGTCTTAAATTTCAAAGAAATCACATCTTTCAGTGCACTCATGAGTTTTTGATTAAATCTGTAAATTAGACAACTCTTCCCATCAAAACCAACCACCTCAGATCCTAGAAATAAAGAATTAAAGAAAATACATAATGTTTTGTCCAAAAGAAACATTCACATATAACTTCAGTTCTATGACAGCACATTACTAATATCCCTGCTTTCACAGGGATGAACCTGTAAGGAGTTTGTTAATGCTATTCCAAGTATTCCACAAATTTTAAGACTGGGCTATGCTAGTGGTGCTGCTTTCAATAAATTTTAAAACAAAGTAAGCTGAATAGACTACAGCTTCTATCCATACTGAAATCACATATGGAAGCATCTTTCTTGCCTTGGAGCCATGAAACACAGTAAAAGCAGAATTGGGCAGAGTGAGAACTGCTATTTTCATTTATGATTAATTCCGATTACCAAGACAAATAAGAAGAAAATAATTTCCATTATGTCAAACAAATTTTCAGGAAGTTAATGGCAAACTATAACTTCTATCAACTATAAAAAATAATCTTTATTCTCCAATTCATAAAAATATTATGACATATTACTCTAGGAAAGAAACAAATACACTGTAAAAGGATAACCCATTAGTTATGAGTAGGATCTAGTCATCTTGTCATCAAATGCAACTGCGGAATGCAGCTTTAGAGCTTGAATACAGGTTAATAATCATACAATCATGAAATCACTGAGGTTGGAAGGCAGCTCTGGAGTTCATCTAGGCCAGCTTCCTTGTTCAAGGCAGAGTCAACTAGAAGAGGCTACACAGGGCCATATCCACGTGGGGTTTTAAATGAAAGTTCTTGTAGTTCAGTTGGGCCATCCCCTCTTTTCCTGTCTCTTCTTGCCCCACCAAGAAGAGGTTGGCTTCATCTTTCGTCTGTCAAATATTTATAAGCATTGATCAGATCTCTCCTGAGCCTTCACTTCTTGAGGTTCCTACTTGTATAAGAGATGCCTAATCAGTCCCTTAATCATCCTTGTCGCCCTTTGACAGACTTTCTTGAGTAGATCACTCCAGATGTGACCTCACTAGTGCTAAGTAAAGGGAAAGGATCAACTTCTTCACACTGCTCTTTCTATGCAGTCCAGGATGCCATGGGCTTTCTGTTATGCAAGGGCACACTGTTGGCTCATGTTCTGATCTTGGTGTTCACCAGTCCCTTTGCCTTTTCTGCATAGTTAATTTCTAGCTGATCAATCACCTTTAAATTCTTTACCGGGTTATTTTTCCCTTCGATGAAGGACTTTGCACTTCCCTTTGTTAAACTTTATAAAGTTCCCACCAGCCTATTTCTTCAGTCTGCTGAGGTTCCTCTGAATGGCAGAACTACCAATAGTTTATCAGCTATATCTTCAAAACTTAAATCATCTGCAAAATTGCTTAGAGTATAGTTGGCCCCATCATCCAAGTCACGTATGAAGATGTTAAAACATTACCAGTCCCAATGTTGAACCCCTGGGAAAAATCACAAGTAACGAGTCTCCAACTGGACTTTGTGGTGCTGATGACCACCTTTTGAGCCTGACATATCAGCTTTCAATGACCACAGTGATTAACAATGTACTCTGTACTTACCAGTTTATCTATAAGAATATTAGGAGATAGTGTTAAAAACCTTACTGAGGACAAGATAAACAGCTTCTACTGCTCTCCCCTCATCTACCAAGACAGTTATTTCATTATAGAAAGCTGTGAGATTGGGCATGATTTTCCCTCCAGAATATTAGATCCATACTGAACACTCACATTCATCTTTTTGTCCTTCTTATGTTTGAAAATAGTTTCCAGGGCTATTTACTCCAATATCCCTCAAAAATCAAAATGAAGCATGTAGTTCCTCTTTCATGCTCATATTTAATATAGGAGTGGCATTTACTTTCTTCCAGGTCTTTTGATCACAACTTCAAAGTGTTGTCTCACAGTGACTTTGGCCCATACTCTCAGCGCCAGGGTGTGTATCCTATCAAGTCTCATAAATGTGTGCATATCTAGTTTGTTTGAACATTCCCACCTGACCTGAGTATGTCTTCCTTGTGATTTCCTGCCAGTCTGGAAATTCCTATAGGGAATTACGATCAATAGAGATTGAGGCAAAGAAGGCACTGAGAATATTTTTTTGTCCTTTGTCACAAGGTCCTCTTCCCCTTTCAACACCAGACACACATTTCTCCTTAGCCTTCCTTTTGCTGTTGATGTACCTGTAAAGGTCCTTCTTGTTAACCTTCAGCTACCTTGACAGACTCAATTTTAATTGGACCTAAGCTTTCCTAGCCACATCCCTGCATTCTCAGGCACTCTGCATTCCTCCTGAGTCACCTGACCCTGCTTCCTCTTTTTATGCTTCTTTCCAAACATCTGAGTTTTGTTAGGAGCCCCTTTTTCATGCATGCAGATCAACTTTTTTTTGTTTGTTTTCAAGTATCTTAAGCTTGAAGGAGATTATACTTGAAAATCAACCCCCTCGATCACTCTTTTCCCTAGAGATATTTTCCATGAGACTCATACAAAAAGTTCCCTGCAGAATCTACATTCTGCTTTCCTGAAGTCCAGGACTGTGATCCTGCTTTTTATCTTATCCCCTTGTCTTGGGGATACAACCAAACATCCTCTCATCAGTGACTGCAGGCAAGGCTGCCTCCTAATTTCACATTGCCAAACAGTCCTCAACTTCTAAGAACAAGGTCCAGCAGGCGTCCTTTCCTCATCTGCTCACCTGTGTTACACCTGTGTTATCATAGTGCATCCCAGAAAATTCCTGGTTTGCTTGTGCCCTGTCATTCAGCAAATATTTGAATGATTAAAGTTGCCATTGAGTGGGAGCACAAGGGTCTTGGAAGATGAAAGTTGATGCAGTTGTCTAAAGAGGGCCTCATCTACTTCTTCCTGATCGTGTGATCATAGAATCATAGAATCACAGAATGCCTAAGGTTGGAAGGGACCTCTAGAGGTCAACTAGTCCAACGCCCCTGCACACGCAGGGCCACCTAGAGCACCTGGCACAGGACTGCATCCAAGCGGGTCTTAAAGATCTCTAGAGAAGGAGATTCCACAACCTCCCTGGGCAGCCTGTTCCAGTGCTCTGTCACCCTCACCATCACGAAGTTCTTCCTTAAGTTCCCGTGGAACTTTTGATGCCTCAGTTTGTGGCCATTTCCTCTTTGGTTCTGTCAGTGACCACCACTGAAAAGAGGCCAGTCCCATCCTCCTCACTGCCTCCCTTGAGGCACTTATAGACACAGATCAGATCCCCTCTCAGCCTTCTCTTCTCCAGGCTGAACAAGCCCAGCTCCCTCAGCCTCTCCTCATAGGGCACATGTTCCAGGCCCCTGATCATCCTAGTCGCCCTGCGCTGGACTCTCTCCAGCAGCTCCACATCCCTCTTGTACTGTGGGGCCCAGAACTGGACACAATACTCCAGATGTGGCCTCACCAGGGCTGAGTAGAGAGGTAAGATCACCTCCCTCGACCTGCTGGAGATGGTCCTCTTAATGCATCCCAGGATGCCATTGGCCTTCTTGGCCACGAGGGCACACTGCTGCCTCATGGTCAACCTGTCGTCCACCATGACGCCCAGGTCCTTCTCAGCAGAGCTGCTCTCCAGCAGGTCGGTCCCCAGCCTGTACTGGTGTCTGGAGTTATTTCTCCCCAGGTGCAGGACCGTGCACTTGGCCTTGTTGAATTTCATGAGGTTTTTGACCGACCAGTTGTCTAGTCTGTCCAGGTCCCTCTGGATGGCAGCACAGCCCTCTGGAGTATCCGCCACTCCTCCCAGCTTCGTATCATCTGCAAACTTGCTGAGGGAGCACTCTGTGCCTTCATCCAGGTCGTTGATGTATTCATCATCATGTAAATTGAACAGGACTGGACCGAGGACTGACCCCTGGGGGGCCAACACAGGCCTCCAACTAGACTGCACCGCTGATCACCACCCTCTGAGTTCTGCCGTCTAGCCAGTTGCCAATCCACCTCACCGACCACTCATCCAGCCCACACCTCTGGAGCTTGTCCAGGAGGATGTTGTGAGGGACGGTGTCAAAAGCCTTGGTGAAGTCAAGGTAGATGACATCCACCGCTCTCCCCTCATCTATCCAACCGGTCATCCCATCATAGAAGGCTATCAGATTAGTCAAGCATGATTTCCCTTTTGTGAATCCATGCTGACTAGTCTTGAGCACCTTCTTGTCCTCCACGTGCCTGGAGACAACGGCCAGTATGAGCCATTCCATCACTTTTCCAGGTACGGAGGTGAGGCTGACCAGTCTGTAGTTGCCCGGGTCCTCCTTCTTGCTTTTTTTGAAGACTGGCGTGACTTTGGCCTTCTTCCAGTCCTCCGGCACCTCCCCCGTTCTTCAGGATCTTTCAAAGATGATGGAGAGCGGCTTGGCTACGACATCGGCCAGCTCACGCAGAACTCTGGGGCCCATGGATTTGTTGGTATCAAGATGTCTTATGTGCTCTCTGACCCAATCTTCCTCTACCCTGGGCAAGTCTTCCTTTCTCCCGTCTTCTTCTCTTGTCGCTAGGGCCTGGGACTCTACAGGGCTGCCCTTGGTGATCCATAGCAGATACCCACAACAATGTCATCCATGCTGGCTGACCCTCTAATCCTACCCCACAAATTCTCAACTACCTCATCACTCATCCCTGTTTGCAGAGCTCCACGCATTCCTGTGGTGCTTTCAAATCAGTGAGCCTCTGCCTCTTCAATATGCTGGCCTTTCTTTTCCAAAGAGACAAAGTCCATCCATGCTCTATCTCTTTGTAGCCACTCAGCTTCCCACAGATCTGTAATTCCTTTCCTTGTTTCTCATTGGACAACTGGGTAGTGAGAAATCTCATGAAGTTCAACAAGAACAAGTGCAAGGCACTGCACCTGGGGCACCTGGGGAAGAAAAACTCCATACATCAGTACAGGCTGACGTGCTGGAGTGCAGCTCTGCAGAGAAGGATCTGGGTGTCATGGTGGAGACAAATTGACCATAAGGCAGCAGTGTCCCTTTGTGGCCAAGAAAGCCAATGGCATCCTGGGAAACATTAAGAAGAGCCTCTCCAGCAGGCCGAGAGAGATGATCCTGCCCCTCTATTCAGCCCTGGTGAGGCCACATCTGGAGTATTGTGTCCAGTTCCGGCCCTCCCAGTACAAGAGGGATGTGGAGCTGCTGGAGAGAGTCCAGTGCAGGGCCATGAGGATGATCAGGGGCCTGGAACATCTGCCCTATGAGGAAAGATTGAGAGAGCCGGGCCTGCTCAGCCTGAAGAAGAGAAGGCTGCGAGGGGATCTGATCAATGTCTATTTATAGTGTATTTAACCTTAAGGGAGAGAGTGAGGAGGATGGGGCCAGCCTCTTTCAGTGATGGCCAGTGATAGGACAAAAGGAAATGGCCTCAAACTGAAGCACCAAAAATTCCACTGGAACTTAAGGAAATATTTCCTGACGGTGAGGGTGACAAAGCACTGGAACAGGCTGCCAAGAGAGGTTGTGAAATCTCCTTCTCTGGAGATCTTCAAAACCTGCTTGGATGCAGTCCTGTGCCACTTGTTCTAGGTGACCCTGCAAGTACAGGAGTATTAGACTAGATGATCTCTAAAGGTCCCTCCCAACCTTAACGGTTCTATGATTCTATGATTCTCATGCTGTGTGGTTTAGCACACAGGCACACTGAGGGAAGTGCCAAATTCTATTGCTTTTCCCAGTTAAGCTTGATATAATCTTCTCTGCTGTATCACTGGTGCCTGTGTGGGAGGGGACAGCCTGAAGGACGGACCATCCCTGTCAATCTCGCCCTAATGTCCTTAATCTGAGCCCCAGCGAGTATAAACTTCCCTAGACAGATGAGGAAGGGATGTTAGGGATGATGCTAGGGATGTTCTCTTCCGTATACATCATGTCAGTAGATGAGGCCTTCATTTTCCACAGCAGGGAAAGGAACAGAAGGGACCTTGAGTTCATATGACAGTAAACAAAATATTAAACTGTGAAGTTCAACAGCTGAAAACACTGGGCAATTTTAATTATATATAATATGCATGCTTGTGGGTGCATGCTTCCTTACTCTGTCATGTGCATACTTTCCACAAGTATATTGAAAAGTACCATCTTATAAACTGCATGATAATGCCCCAGGGAAATCTACTTTCTATTTCTGACAGTGTTTTATCTAGTTTCTTTCAAGGTCACATACATTTACTTTACCTGGAGAAAGAACTTATTTTGGCCCAGTAATATAAAAGAATACCTGTCAAAATCAGTGCAGATTGAACAAGACACACACAAAGGAACCGATAACTGATAACTGGTAACTGAAAAGCTCATAGTTCATAGTAGATAAGTAAAGAAGAAAAAGGTAATTGTCCTTGAAAGATACATTTGTGAAATAAATGAAGATGTAAAAGATACTCAGTAAAATACAAAGTTATTTTTCAACTGACTGGTTGACTTCTTCCAAGTCAGTCGTCACCCATTATCTATTACTAACTTTATTTAATTTCACCAAAAATGTCTATTTTTGGCATAGAAAAGAACTCAATTAAAACTAATTATAGTATTTAAAGTTGGTTATTTATATTCCATTTTCAAAAACTCTTGTCAAGTGCATGTAGCTATGTTTTAAATGCATTTTTTTTTAATTTTCCACACATCTGCTAATGTGCTTTGAACTTACAGAGAATTCATTTACCAAGTGTACAAGGAATACATATTACATTGTACCTAGAAAGAAATCCTAGGTTGACTATTTTACTTCATTATGTCACTGAATGTATGTGGACAGAAAAAAGCATAATGTCTAATTTAAAAATTTAAATGATGAATGCTAAGTTTAATAATCTTAATGAAATTTACACACTTTAGTAATACAATATTGGGAGCATCCTCTTGGTATTAGCTACTGAGAAAGTTAGTATGCAAGAATGAAAGATATTGTTTCCTGCTCTCCAGCATGTCTTTCACTCTTTTGCATTATTATTTTCTAAGCAGCAAAACCTACTCTGTCCAAATTTGGAAAATAAACAAAAATAAACTTTTTCCCCTATAAAAGGACTGCAGCTAATAATCAAAACTTTTATACAGTTTCTCATCCGGGTTCTATCTTCCTCAGTTGTGCATTACAATTATAAATACATAAAGTTGTGAAAGATAAAGTAGGATTTCCTAAAGATTTATCAGGATAGAAATATGAGCTCAAATACTCAGGGTATTATAATGTTTTCCTTCTTCATTTTTTTCCACTTATGATCAGCTCCTAATAGTCCCTGGTCCTGAATATCGGTCCCCAAGGTTTTTGTTCTCTAGTCAGCTGTTATAAATAAGGAAAATAATAATAAAAAGTATTAATTTCTTTTATGAATTCATATCTTATATTTCACAATTATTATCACAGAGATTTATCTATTCTCAAATTATATTACTATACTTTGAAAATATCTCTGGATGTGAATAAATACCTCTGAACAATCTGGAAGCCTGTTCATACACTGTAGGATCAACAATTCTAGAAATCTAGAAGAAAAGCTTTAGCTGCAATATATTTGTTTGAAAAATGTTGATGTGATTTTTGCTGATCTCTTCATCTACTATATTTATTCAACTAAAGTTTTATTGGAAAAAAATTCAACAATTCTATTTTTTTCTCTTGTTTCTAGCTACCCTGATTAAAGCCTTATTGTATTATAGGATGACAAAGTTTTAGAGAAAGCAAACCTGAAAAGGCACATGGAGTTCAGAAAAGTTAGGTAAACCAGGACTACTCAAACCAAAGCTTTTAAAAAAATATACTGTATTAAGAATATTCATAGTCAGACACATCTAAAATTAACTTTTATGATCACATTCACAACAAGCCCTTGAAAGCATACTATCCTATATGTAAATGGTGTGGGAAAATATCCTTTCTTTGGCTATGTAGTTTTATTATTTTATCCATTTCATCTGCAAAGAGAATGCTCACAAGGCCTTATCCAGCTCATTTAACAACATTAGAGCCAGGACATTGGCAGAGATTTTTTTTTTTATTATTCTCACAGTATCTATGGTGAAGTGTTAGCATCTAGTAGTGTTCACTTGCAGTTACCTTCTTCTATAATCATATACTACGGTGATTTTTCCATTTGAATGCATCTTTCTGCTTGTCATATGAGCCAATCATTATTTTTTTTCTGTTTGCAGCTGTCATTACTGTCTTTCAGAGGATGGACTGAACAAGGAAGGGTTGTAATGAATTGAGAAAAGGGCATGCCAGAGAGATTTCTAAGTTCACTTTTTAAGTGTCATGGGATAGCTGATTTTTTTGGTATTAAAAAACAAAAAGAGTGTGATGTAAATAATGTTGTATTAACAAATTTTGTTCATTCCAACACAGAAAGTGCTGGAAAATAAGCACCAAATATTGTTAGATAATGAAGAAGTAGCACATTCAGCACAGGAAAGTATTGAGTCAGTAATATTCACTGATAAAATTAAGCTTATAAATCTACTTAAGTGTAATTTAGGTATCAAAAGACAATGATAAATAGACATTTCATTCAGCTGCTTCAGCAAAACACTTACTATATGTACATCCATAGACTTCAATGCGCATTCCAATTCTGCCATTGGGATTCCAGTCCAAAGGCACAAAACGGAGAAATCTTGCTTTAATAGAATGCTGGAGCTTATAGTATACAACACTGTCTGCATTTGTATTTCCAGAAAACGCCTAAAAAAAAAAAAAAAAAAAGCAAACAAACAAACAAAATGGTATCAACAACTTATAAAGTGAATACAGAAATTTATGGAAGTACTGCTGATATTTTCACCTTATGCCCTCATCTGTCAAACAGTCAAGCACGGGAGTTCTTTGTGCATCTAGCCTCTCTAATTTTTAGAAGAATAGCAGATCAGTCAGTCTTGATTCTTCATCAAGACCAATGGTTTATCTGTCTGTCTATTTAGAATTGAGACCACATGCACAAATATCTTCACTCTTCTAAAACTTAAATGAATTATTGCTTCAGAATGAAGCTAATGAAGTATTGCTTCAGAAGCAAGCATTCTGCTGTCAGAGTATGCATAAAACTCTGTTTTGTTGAAGTTTTGTTGAAAAGAAATATCATTTAAAATATCATTTCTAGGCAAGAGATAAGAAAATATTTAAAAGAATATAATATAGGTTTTTTTTACAAAACTTAAAACATAATATTATTTTTGTTTTCACTAGATAAGGAAAAGACAGATAAAAAGTAAAGTACTTTGAACATTAATATTATGAGTCATGAACTTTGACATCCTAAAGATTGAATAATGTCTTCTGACTTTGATGGTATAGGGATATAGGTATTTCTCATTGCCTGTTTGTGATATGCGTAGCAGAAATAAATTGTTCAAATATTTAGGGGCTTAAACATTCCATAAATTGGACAGAAATAGCTCTCTGAAATGTTTTGACTAGCAGAATTAAAGACTACACATTTCCAGATATATTAACAAAACTGTTGCTATATCTGTGAACCACACATGTAGTACTACAGGAGTATGAGACCTAACTAGACTCTCATAGGAGTATGAGACCCTTCCAAAAGGAGCTAAATCGGGGGCCAGAAGACGCGTAGTGAAGAGCAAGCCGCAGAGCTGGGAGAGCAAGGCACCCCTAGCTCCAGGTGGTGCCCACGCAGCAGGGTGGATGACCCAAGCCCCACACCTACTCTCAGAGCCACCCTCAGAGCGTGAGTGACCAGGAGCACGGCGCGGCAGTTGGCACGTGGCAGTTCGTGCAGGGAGGCTGCTCCCTGGTGCATCTACCATGGCAATTACTCGTCCAGAGGGCCGCGTCAGCACTTACTAAGAAGGAGACGAGCACGCAGACTGATCAGCTGTCCAGGTGTCAGGCTGCAAGGAGTGCCGTTGCCTGACACTTCCTTTGCAGCTGTGTGAGGTGTGAGCAGGTGGAAGTTCTGCTTAGTATAATAGTGGAGCTCTGAGAGGAGGTGGAAAAGCTGACAAGTATTTGTTAAGTCAGAGAGGAAGACAGGGACAGGTACCACAACGATCAACCACAGACTCCACCCCAGCAACCCCACAATGGATGGATCAAAGTCCAGGCTCATCGTAGAAAGAAAGAAACCTTCTCCCATCTTACTCAATCTAATACCCCTGGCCAACAGATACAAGGCTCTGGAGGAGGAAGGGCACTCAGTAGACAGGGTAGGCGAGAATCCCTCTCCTCCAAAAATAGGAACACAGTCAGAAAGATGAACCCTGCGTATTGTCACTACAGTTATGAGGGAGAAAAGGTGGGTTATAGTTGTGGGTGATTCCTCAATTCAGGGCATGGAGGGTCTGCTATGTAGGTGCCACCCTCCCCTAAGAGAGGTCTGCTGCCTTCTTGGGGTTAAGGATGTCATACGGATACTTCCCAACCTGGTTAGACCCACTAACTGTTATTCACTGATGGTCCTACATGTGGGAGGAGAACTGGCAATGTGCAGCCTGAGAGCGATCAAAAGGGACTTTAGGGAACTGGGGCAGACAATTAGGAACTCAGGTGTGCAGGTCATATTCTCTTCCATTCTTCCCAGTGATGGCAGCAATATAGAAAGAAATAGGAGGACATGCTCCATTAACACATGGCTCCATGGCTGGTGTCATCTGCACAACTTTGGTTTCTTTGGTAACAGGAAGCCTTACACAGTGGCAGGCATGATTGAATCCAATGCGATCCATCTTTCTCAAAGTGGGGAAGAGAGCCCTGGGACATGAACTAGCAGGGCTCCTTGAGAGGGCTTTAAACTAGACTTGAAGAGGGGTGGGTATCATCGGGGAAGCAGGTTATGGGGTAGGCGATGGCCTGCCACGGCCCTCGCAGCTGCTTAACTCCATAGCCTGTGTAGGTCATCCTAAGCCTACAGAAGCAAGAGGGGAAAGCAAGAGAACTTCTGAAGGCCCACATGGTCAAGTTCCAGCTGCCCCAGCTGGAAAGAGAGTATGTAAACACATGCAGCATGGGGAATAAATAAGGAGAACTGGAGAGGCATGTGCGATTGCAGGGTCATGATCTCATTGCAATTACTGAGACATGGCGGGGCAGCTCTCATGACTGGAACATGGCCATGGATGGCTTTAGGCTTTTCAGGAAGGACAGGCCAGGAAGGCAAGGTGACAGAGTTACTCTTTACGTGAGAGAGCAACTGGAATGTATGGAGCTCTATGTAGGGGAGGACAAAGGGCAGGTTGAGAGCCTGGAGGTGAGGATTAAAGGGCAGGACAATAGGGGTGACACTGTCATGGGAGTTTACTACAGAATGGAAGTGGATGAGGCCTTCTACAGGCAGCTGCAAGAAGCCTCACAATCCCAGGCCCTGGTCCTTATGTGAGACTTCAACCACCCTGATGTCTGCTGGGATAATCACATAACTAGGAGCAGACAGTCCAAGAGGTTTCTGCAGATCATTGCAGATAATTTCTTGATGTAGGTGGTTGATGAGCCAACAAGAGGAGGGGCACTGCTAACAAACAGAGATGGTCTAGTGGGAAATGTGAAGGTTGGGTGCAGTCTTGGCTGCAATGACCATGAGATGATGGAATTCACGATTCTGTGAGGAGGAAGCTGGACAAGAAGTAGGATTGTAACCCCAGACTTTAAGAGAGAAAACATCTATCTTATGAGGAAAGACTATGCAAGCTGGGCCGATTTAGTCTGGAGAAGAGAAGGCTGAGAGGAGATTTGATCAACATGTTCAAGTGTCTGAGCAGTGAATGTAGGGAGGATGGGGTCCAGGCTCTTCTCTGTGGTGGCTGGTGACAGGATGAGGGGTAACGTGTGTAAGTGGAAACACAGGAAGTTCCTGGAAGTTCCAGGAAAAATGTATTTCAAATGTATTCCAGGAAGAATGTATTTCAAATACATTCTAATCTGAAAGTGTTCAATATGAAAAACAAAACAAAACACCAAAACAGTAGCAATTATGCTCACTAGAACAGGCCTATTAAGCTAGTAATAAGCAATGACAGTTAGTGGCTCTAAATTACCACCCCACTTTCAGCTTCATATTTTCTAAGCTCGCTATCCCTGCTGGTGAATTTGGCGACATGCTAAAACAAGCACAGGAGAAATGGTGCTGTTTTCGGGGTGAATTCCTGCACGTATCTCCTCCTTTAAAATCCTTATTTTAAGTCTGAAAACAAATATAACGACTAGTCAATGTGCCAGTTAGTTTACCGACTGAACCAGAACGTGGATCCCAGAAGTTTGAACACTGTGAGAAAATTAAAGGTTCAACTAGGATTCCTGAGACCATTTTCTGATGACAGCCACCTCATGAAAATTAGTAGTCAATTTTGGAGTATAGAATGCAAATGTCCTGATTTTTTTCTGAGGGCATACTTGAGCCATGTGTTCTTAACTGACCATTCAAAATGGTCAGTTTAGAAATCTGTATTTTCTAGCTGTATTACAAAGCATTTATGAGGAAGGAACAGATTCTAAAGTACATCAATTAAATATTAAATGGGTGTCTTTGCCTGAATTTATACATTTTAAGGGTTAAGATACAGAGAGATGTGTTTTTTTTCCCCAGATTTATGCTTTTCACAAGAAAGAGAAAGAGAAGGCAATCAGACAGTTTTACCTGTTGACTACATACATGAAAGGCATAACCAAAGCCTATGACAGAAAACAGCACCCCTTTTAGAGAAACACCACAACCCTGTTTACACATTAGATGCCACTGTTGTTTTATAGTCGAATACAATAAATATTTAAACATCATAATAAGCTTCTTCCCATCTATATCCCTTCTTAAGGGTATTTAGATGTTTTTATTTGCATGCTGTATCACTCATGGAGACCATGCCACTACACTGGATTATGCAGGAAGCAGAGTCCTCATAACTTGCATAGATATCTGATAATTAAAAACATTCAGTATGACCCTTGGTTAATACAAACATTGCAAATAATAAGCATTGTGTTTGCATAAATATTAATAGGACTGTAAAGTTGAATGCTCCGATAGAACTGCCTACTGAAACTTAGTTGTAGCTCTTTTGTATACTATACGGCTTTTTAATTACAAGAAAACATGCCATCTTTCTTAAGGAATGCCTTTTTTGAGGCATGGAAATCCTCTACCACAGTTTAGCCTTTAAGAAGAAGTAGAGACGCTCAACAGTGTAGGCACAGAAATAAGTTTTCATGTCCTAGTTTTTGTCACAAAGGAGAAATATTAAATTGCCAAAGAGCAAAGAAACAATCAAAGATTTTTTTTAACCTCCCTGTTCAGTTTCAAACCCCATTTACTGCAAGCTATTTAAACCTACTTTGAAGACAGAATTATTCCATTTATTATTGTATCAGAAATCACCCAAGAGCTGGAGAATGCAATAACAAACCAAAAGCCTCTATGGAGAACAGCATCACCACTCAGAGAAAGGCTGTCAAGGCAAGCTTACATCAAGATAAGTTTAAGGGGAAGTTCTTTATTTCTATCTGCATTGTACCTCATTCTATAAAATAAAGTGCAGAAAAGAGATGATGAATGCACTGTAGTATTTCTAAAAATACTTGCTGTTATTCTTTATATAGGACCTTATTAAAAAGTAATAATTTCAGTCTGGCACACTGACTTAGTAGAATTATATGAAAGAATTTCCTTGCAAAAAGACTGTGATATATTCCACGTATTGATTTAAATCTAGAAGATACCAAGAGTAAAAATAAGTATATAAAAATGTGTATATGTAAATATATGTACATATTTTGAATCACTCAAATAGAAAAAATATAAAAAGAACCCCCACCAATTTAAGCTTGCAGTTCCCTTTGGTATCTCCAGCTTCTTCATACAGTTTATTAATTTTACTACTAAAATTAACATTAAAAAATCAAAGCTCATATGCTAGCTTAACTATTTAGACCTATAAAACAAAAGAACTAACGAGGCACATAGCATAATTAATATCAATAAAATATTGACTTCACAGAAATCCAACCAGTCAGACTCTATCTTCTCATTGCATCACAACATGGGAAGTTATTTTGCAGCCTTTTAACAGCTGCCAAAGACTGACTACAAGTTGACAAACGCAGGCTGTTTACATAAAGTGAAAAAATAAGTGTAGAAGTCCTTCAATCTGCTATGAAAACACTGTATCAGACAAGCATCTCCTTTACTTGTTCTCCATTTTGGATTTATGACAGGGAAAAATGACTGAAAGGATAAGATGATCAAGAATTATTTAGAGCTTTATTGGTTGTAATCAATATTTTATCTAAAAACTGACATATTTGTCAGCTATAATATACTGGCAGTGGTATCGTACTGAGAAAGCCTGTTCAGTAAGAGACATGTTGTATTTTTCAATGTGTTTTGTCTTTGAACTGTTTGAAGATACAGTCACACTACAATAGCCTAATCTTGACTGGAAAGCATATGGTGTTGCACATACTCATAAACCCAACTAATCAGAAACTTCTTGAAATAGGAGGATGGTTCATGATCAACCTGGAGAAAATTTAACAAAAAAGCAGATACAAACTGCTGTCCTAGTCAATATCCACTGCTTGTTACATCTTCTACCTCTAGCCTCCAAGTTTCAGTGCATTTACATTATCTGCATCCTCAATGGTTGTATTATCATCAAAAGAAAAATAGCTGGCTAGCCACATCAGTAAGATGGCAGATATATTGATGTCATGCACAAAGATGTCATGTTTGCTCTTTCTTTCAGTTGTATCCTCAATCTGTCAACTTCTTTAAATTGCAGTAAACTTTGGTTTCACTCTTTTTGCTTTGTTTTGGTTTTGCATTATGTAGGTGTTTCTAACATTCTTGTTAAACAGATTTCAAGTATATGTAGTATACTAGCTTCATCACCTAATGCTAATAGAGCAATTCAGTTCACAGCACTATTCTCTTTAAATACAATCCTCTGAAAAAATAGAAAACAACAACCAAAACATCATTGAAACAGCAAATTCTCTGAAAGAAGAGAGTTCAAAGACTATTTCATCTATAATTATATTATTCACTTTGTGTTTTCACAGTCCATTAAGAATGTTTTAAGGAAGACCTTTCAACATCATTATTTCTTAAATGTCTTTTAATTTAGTATTTATTGCACCATAGAATTTGCCATTAAAACATAATTTATTCTACCTTTAAAACAAGAATTCAAAATAACATTCTTACAGCTTCTATCACTGAAAATACTACTTTTTTTTCCCTGTACAGAAGATCATTTCACTTACTACAAGGAATACACATCTCATTTAGTTGCTAGTCACCTCTGATTATCATTAAAATTACATATGCTAAAAATGGACTATTGAGTACTCTTCAGAATGTTTCAAAACACTATTTATTTTGAAACTGCATTACTAATGGTTTTATACATGAT
The DNA here is from genome assembly GCA_013389825.1 of Crypturellus undulatus. Classification (NCBI taxonomy): domain Eukaryota; kingdom Metazoa; phylum Chordata; class Aves; order Tinamiformes; family Tinamidae; genus Crypturellus; species Crypturellus undulatus. The sequence continues at coordinate 58,258 of VWPW01006697.1, read as the reverse complement.
GAGCTAAAATATAGAGAAGGGATTTATTTAATTAAAGATTACATTGTCTTAGTTGTCTTGTGTGGCTTCTCTTCATAAGAAGTTACTAAACTGTGTCTCTCCTCATTATAGAACACCGCTTAGTAAATTATTTTCATGTAGGAGAGTGAAAAGCAAGAGGAGAGTGTAAATCTTCTGCAAAAATAAAACTAGCTACTATATATTTTTGAAAATATTCAGTAACCCAAAGAATTCACTGAAATGCTCCAGAGCAACATAGCTTTTTATGTAGAATTTTCCTTAGTGTCTTTTAATGTACATGGCAATACATTTAGGGGAATATTTTTATCACATTTAACTATTTAATCAGTATTACCATCATCTAACCCTCTTCTATGCTGCTACTTTCTTCTCTTCCCATTTATAGCCAAGGCTCTCTATACTCATGTTTGTATTCCCTAGCTTATAGCCATATATGGTCCTGTCACTAACCTATCCAGACTTTTTTCCTATAGGAAAAAAAGGATCTTTTTTCCTATAATTTTGACAAGTTAAAGCAATATGGTAGTATTCCAGGTACTTTCCAGAATTTTAAAAAGCAAAGACATTTTTAAAAATCACAGCATGAAACACAGAAGAGAGTGAAGGATGCAAGGAGAACACCATGAAATTAAAAGATCAGTATGATGATTGATCAGTCAGTGAATTACATTATTACTGTATTCATTAACCATACCCATTTGTCTTCAAACTTGTACATTGTCTTCTTTGCATTCTCCTCTTTAGAATATTATTTAAAACTAATTTCTTCCCATGAACTTGTAAACTCGAGTTGTTTCTCCCGCTTAAAAATACTAGAGGACAGCCGAACATCAAAATCAAAATAAGTCAAATTTTTTAAACTTCAGGCACAAAATAATGAAATCAGAAAGTCATGAAATTTATTCTAGCAGTCAACTGGAATGTATTTTATGCCATATCATTTTTCATTCTATATGTGTACTTTGTTTGCTGGCAATATCCTCTTTAAAACATCACACAGGTAATTGTACATAATTGCGTTTATGTAGGCAATGAATCTGTTTCAGTTATAGTATAAACTAAAAGGAAATACATGATCTTGAAAGAAACTGAACTAAAAAGTGTATGAATATACACACATTTTGTTAAATGAAAAGAAAAAATAAAACTCATGAGAACTTTATAAACTTCATGACAGTTGAAAGCATAGTGTCATTATCACAAATTCTCAGAAAAAATGTAGAAGTGATTAAATGTTCAGCAGCTATGAAATAGGAAATAGCTATATAAAACTGTGCTATCAGATAGACTTAAGTCACTGCAATTTCCTCTTTGGCAGTAAAAATCTATAAGATGTAAGCCTGATGTCCCTTTAATTTTTAATAAATGCTGAAAATGAGATGCATCCGTGCTAGGAACAGGTGAAATTGAGAAAGTACTTTGCTTCATGATAGACATCTCTGTAGATTCTCCCAGCTGGGTCTCATGTCTTCAATCTCATTTCCTTATACTATGTGGTTTGTAAACTAAATTTGCTAAATGCTAATGTAAGGAGTATATTAATATTGACATGATAGTGTCCAAATCATTTTGAACATGACATTGCACCTTTGCAAAATTACGCAGCAATCAGATGAACGAGCTCAATACCACTGTTAGTGCCATCCTTCTTACACAGAGTTCCTCATCTGTGACTTTTTGACATACTTTTTTCACTCCATCACTTTTCCTGACAGTGATGTATCAAATCGCAAAGCAGAACTGAATGGCTAAATACAAAAGAAGAATTGTGCAGGCATGAGATGGAGCTTTTTAATACTTATGACTACAAAAGTTGTTGCTTACTCTGATCAGATACAAAAGAGATAAGAATGTCTCCTCTAAACAAGTGCTGTGAAACTGGAGGTTTTATTTTATTTTATTTTATTTTATTTTGGCAGAAAAGCAGAATTCATAATACGATGCCGTACTGAAATTACTGTGCAACCTCAGCAAGATTAGTACCTATCAGTCTTCCTTGCTTTCCTCATGGACTTTCCATGGATATGGATCACCATATCCAGTGTTCATGAAGAAAACTTGATAGTGCTATATTCATCAGAGATATAATCTCTTTTGAATACTCTCTGAATATTAACTTGATATTAAATTGTTACTACCCATATTCCCTTTGTGGTCCTTTCTTCATCCTCTTTTACTTGCCCAAACTTTCCATAAAAATCCTGAGTCTATTTCCTGTCTTTGGACTTTTCATTTCAGTTCTAATCTCATGGATAAACTCTCTGGACCTCATATAATTCTCCAGCACTTCTAGCATGTTTTCCTAAACTTCCTCTCCTAGGAAGCAGTGAGCCATGGGTCACAGCTGGCTTAGAGACCATGCTGATGAGCATTCAACCTTCTTCTCACAGTTTCCTAAATTGTCTGTCTAAAACAAAATATATGTCCAGAACTGGGCTAACCTTTCAGTCTTCCCTTCCCTATTTTTTTTTTTTTTCACATACAAGTAAGTGCTCCAGGCACTGGACCATTACATCATGACCCAAACTTAACAGGTATTTTATGAAAGAAGACAGCTGACATTTGTAAAGACACCCAGCACTAGAGAAAGGAATTTCTTTCTGTCTTTGTGTTTTTGGTTATTTGCTTTTTTTGTTTATTTTTTTGCTATTTTGGTTATTTTTTCATGTTAATACTGAAGGCTTTTTGTTTTGTCTAAAAAATAAGTGCACAGCAACAGAAGAATTTGCAGGGCTCAAATATTCCATTTACGAAACAGATTTGTAGGAATATGTTAGACAGGATATGAATCTAGGATTCTTGAATTGCTATCCAGCAACTTTCTGTCTCTATTTTGTCATGTCCTTAAAAGAGTTGAGGTTGATAAAAAGCAGTGTTATTGGTTGCTCAAATATCTCTTTCTCTCTTTCTTCCCTTGCTACTATAGAGCATATTCAGTAGATCTGAAATTAAAGGTACTACCATGCTGTAGGGAACTAATATGTGTATTAAAATTATCTTAGTGAAAAGAAAAAAAAAGACAACTACTTTGATGTAGTCTTTTAACAGTGACGTTATTGCCTGTTTCATTCTTGCTCCACAATAAATTGTATGTGAAATAATTTGTCACCATTGGGGGGAGCCCTTGCATTAATACAACTGGGCATAGTATTGGTACCTGTCAATCCCCCCTTAAAAATAATAATAATTCTTATTAATTTCTAAGAGGACCATGTAACTATGAAAATATGATGATTTATTAACAGTGAGTAACAAAGTAAGCATCATTCCTTGCTCACACATACTTCCTGGAAATTAAAAAGGCAAAAGTCTCTCATAATAGCTATGGGAATTATAAACACCTTTTACCCTTGGAAAGATTCAAAGATTACTTATTTTTTCTCTAAAATATATACATGTTTTTTAAAAAATGGAATTGTAGATCAAGAATTTGGATTTTAATGTTTTTCAGATAACTATGGTCTGAGGATAATAACCAAATAGTTTTGAATGGAAGTATTATGATAATTTACTTGCACTAAATTTATGAATTAACTTGTTTAAAACAATCTGTCTGAAATACAAAAATTGCATTCTGAGTCTGGGTTACAATGTAACTGTACTTCCTATTTCCAAATCAATTTGAAGTTTAACTTTGAGCTGTGTACATGAAATTTTACTAATGCTATTTAATGTTGATTTTTAATTCAAACATATTTATATATTCTGAAATAATAAGCTCCATAAGAGAAGTTTTAAAAGAGCTGCAAAACTATTTAAACTGCTTATTCACTTTTACTGCACATTCAATTGTTTTAAGTCTAAAACCGAGGGGAGAGATGGAGAGGGGTGATATAACCCTCACAATGTGGGCAAATTAGAAAGAGATTAGAATTCATGAACATATATGCAGAATGCATTGTATCACACATCACACAGTCACTACCAGAAAGAAATAAAATAATTCAACTAATATGGAAGTAAAATAGCTGTGAGGCAACAACAGTGCATCTACTGAAATGTCAAAACAGTAAGTGAGAATCCTGTTCACTCAAAGCAATATAAAAAAAACTGCCTTAATATTACAGTATAATATTCCCCTTTGCATACAATTTCATACTTTTCTCTGAAATGAAATTAAATGACCATAAAGAAAGAAAGAAAACCTTATTAACTATACAACATAGAAATGGTAGCAGAAATGCATTGTAGGATTACTGTCCTAAGGGTTGTAGACAATAAAACAGTTCAATAAAAAGTCTTCTGATTAAATTTATTTATGTAGATTTCCATAAATGAAGTCTCATTGTTCTTCACTTCAAACAACTGCCAGCATATGAATTCTGTAAGTAACTCATCATGATGGACCGACAACAGTATATTGCACAATGTGAAATATTAACATTAATGATAATCAGGTGCTTATGCGACCAGAACTTCCAAATTAGTCAAATTCACCTATCTCAGTGGCACATTATAACATCTCTTTTTAAACACAGTTTGCCATTCTTAATAGGCAAATCTTTCAAAAGGCATTGGCTGCCATGTTCGTTACTTTATTCTGCTGAAAGATACTTTGAAGTGAAACCCAAGAGAAACTCAATGAGGAGATTAAGCTCTTCAGAGTGCAAACAATAAGGCTCAAAGTTCTTTAAAGCTGGAGATGAGCTAGCTATATGGCTACTGCATTATGCTTTAGTAGACGTCTGCAGCAAATGTGTACCTAAAGTTGCATGCAACAGTAGGTATAGGTGACCAGCAAAATACTAAATGAGTTGGGTTAATTATTTCCTGTTAAGAACATCTGGCATACCAGAGTGGAAGTTCAGTTATCTGGCACCATCAGTGTATTTTGCAGGCCCACTAGGAACACATGGAACAACGGAATAATCCTCCCAAATCAGAACGTCCTGTTGACATTCTCTGCTTATTCCTCATCCAGTTAACCAAACTTCTACCTGACTACCTTTATCTTGCATTACACTTCGGTATTGAAATGGTCTGTAACAAGGACAGAAACAAAAGAGAATGTAAATTCAAAACTCTTCTTAACTGATGCACTTATGAAAATGATCATTCAGATAAAAATAAAAGGCTAAACTTACCACTTGCCTAATATAACCAAATACAAAGTGTTTTGCAGATTAACACCATCATATTCCTTTCCATCTGACGGTAACACGTGATTTCTTTCAGCAGGCTTACCACTTACCATGTCTGTGCAAGAAGAGTGGGAGCTAACTATGCTTTAATTTTACCAAGTCATCTTTCTCCTATGCTTAAGGCAGAAAAAACAAGTTAATTTGGGATGAAAAATAATGTACCTAGATTGAGACCCCAAACAATTTCTATTCTTGTGGAAATCTGACTCCTCTGGAGACAGGGGTCTATGTAAACATTTCAATTGGCCATAGCTAAAATAAAATTCACATATGATGAAGACCTTTTCTACTATGAAGGTGACAGGGCCCTGGAACAGGCCACTCAAAGAGGTTGTGCAGTCTTCTCTGGAGATCTTCCAAACTTGCCTGGATGCCACCCTGTAAAACATGCTCTAGATCTCTAGATGTTCCTGCTTGAGCAGGGAAGTTGGTGGTCCTTTCTTAGAGGTCCTTTCTAACCTCAACCATTCTGTGATTCTATGTGATTCTGCGACTTCAGTTTCTCAGGATTTTGGAGGAGAATTTAAAACATACATTTTAAGCTAATTTCGCTGTCTTAATAGCCTAAATCAAAAATTGTGAAAGTATCAGATTGAAAACACTTTTTTTTTTAATTCATGGAGAACAAAATTAAAATAATATGGAGAACAACTAAAGGTAGGTGCTATGAATAAAAATTATTGCATGAAAGAAAACATTTCAGATTCTGTGATTTTTATGATTTTCTTCTTGCCACAGTTTACTTGTTTTATTTAAGAAAATGAAATAAACACTTTTTTTTTTCTTTTGTGGAAATAACCACAGCCTCTTCAATATGCTTCCTATTTCAGCAATGGTTTGAGTCATGATTTTGACACATACTTTGTGGCCCATGTAAGACTCTGAATACAATACAAAAAAGAAAGATGGTTGTAGAACCTATATTTTCAGAAGTATTCAATTTAGTGTATATTGTGTTTAACAGCAGCTGCAGCATAAGCACAAATACGGAGGTTTCAGAGACAGAGCCACCATGGAGCAAAGTCATGTTCTGCTCACGACTGCAGAGCTTAAATCTTCATGAGGTGACAAAATAAAAATAGAGTGTAGTTCCATTTTCAAATCAGAGACAAGCAGCTAAAGTGGCCCAAAGTGGTGAGCTGTCAGCACGTATAAGAATTCCCTACCAGCACTGAAGGTGATCACAGCATGATGTTTTTGTAGCATCTCTATTTGGAATCCAGGTGGAAATGCAGAACAACAGAAAAGAGAAGTAGAAATTTGAATTATACAAAGCAAGATTTTTTTTTTTTAAAGAAAGTAGCTGGCACTTATAGAATAAAATGACCTATACTTTAGCTAAATGTCATACAGCCTCTTGAGAATCCTTTTGCTGTAGCGTATTTTATCAGAATAGATTCAAAAGAATTTTGCTCATTTCTTCTAGAACATTAAACAAATAAAGAGAATAAAAGAAGCAATAAAAAATCTATGCCTTCTACGTCTCCTCTTTTTTTGGTAATCAACATAATTAGAATCCAGTTTATAAGATTTAAGATATGCTTTGCATATGTGTACCTAACAATAAGAAAACTCAGGACTCATTCGTCCAGTGCTTTGTTGATTACTTTTCTTTATGAAGTGAAGATAACAAAAGAATGCTTTAAATCATTACACGTCAGTCTATTTAAGTATAGATGAAAAAAGATTTGTTTTTCTACTCTTTAATTTTCTATATTCATTGACAGCTCTATTAGTCCCTCAAAAAGAAAACCTCAGATCTTTTCAGTGAAGACTTGAAAATTTCATACCATCAGTTAGAATTATATTTCTTTCTGGACTTATCTGTGATATTTGTCACACTCCTACTGTGTCACACACAATAAAAAAACACAGGAAGAGTGTGACAGAAATTTTTTGCTTGTATTAAAGACAGAATAGGGAACAGTTGCCTTCCCTATTATTTTGAAGAGCAGAGCAGAGCTAATCCAAGGTATGTGAGAGTTAATTAGCCATGTTTAATAGCTAATGTATTTATAGTCACACTGGTGTATAGTAATTATAGCAATATAGGAATAGCAATCATATCAAATTCCTATATATTTGTAACCTAGCATATTAATGTCTGATACAGAATGCAAAATCCATTATTAGACTAATCAATACATCGGGGTCCCCTGAACTGAAAAAAACAAAAGGTAATCTAGCCTTTTCTATACTCCCGTGTGTTTAAATAAAAATAAATGACCAGCAAATGCAAATGATACCACTAAATACAGTATGAAATGAAAGCAGTGAAGGACATATGGTGATTGACAGGTAATTGAAATAATAAACCTGCTGGCCTCAGTGAATTTTCTGCATCTGGAAGGAAAAAAAAGTGACTGTGACAGTTGTGTCATTGAACTGGCAGGGAAGGAAGGCAGAGGGGAAAGAGGCCGCAAGTCAGATTCTCCTAGCCCACATGATGGAGAAAAGGAGAATGAAGAACAAGATCTCTGCAGAAGTACCATGAAAGTATTGCTTAGAATGGAGATTAGAGGTTGTCTTAAACTTTGCGACAACTGTTCAGGTTTCTGTAGCCTGTGGCAGATAAAATCCTGGGCACATTTATGATCCACTTGTATTAGGTGTGATGAAACTTCTAGGTCTTGTGTTACTCTATGAAAGAGTTTCTTTGCATGTGTGAACAATACATGCATGTATGTTCTCATATATGAACAATAATAGCAATAGTTGAATAGCTAATCATAAATTAGGAAAACTCCATTGATGTCATGCAGCATAAATAAAAAAATCATGCTGATCTATGCAGCATTGGAGATTAATTTGATCAATGATGCTCACCAACTTCCTATATAACAAAATATCTCACAGAAAGTAGAATTTATTTGGTTTTAATGATAATTCTGATGGACGACATTCTGCAAAAAGGCCAGTAAAAATCAGCTGCATTTGAGAGTGATTCCACTTCCTCTATGGAACATACTATGTTATCTTCTCTATTTGCAAGGAGAAAAAAAAAAATGTCTAGAATGTATCAGTAGGAGATAATATTGTTTTAAATTCTTGTAACCTAACAGCAAAATCCTAAATCTAAAAGTGAAGAATACAGTCACCTCAAATGACATATTCCTTGTCATTGCCACTCCTATATGAGTCCTACATACACTAGGATTGATTTGTTGTTTAGGAGAAAGTCAGATAAGTATTCATTTTACAGTTTCTACTATAACTTCATCTATTACTCAGATCTAGCTTCACATCAATGGTGACATAGCAAGTCAAAAATGCATTGCAAAAGCCGCAGAGCTAGAATGTAGCTAAGGTTACGAAAGACTCATTATTGCACAGGATGGATATAATTTTAATTTGAAATTCCAAGAGTCTTTCAAGAGAATTACACTCTAAAAATTTAGAATGGGACTTTATATGAGGTAAATAGGAACAAACTCCATTTATTAAACACGACATAAGTGACCATGTCTTTGCTTCTTTAGTAAAAGTGTCTGATTAAGATACAGGAACAATGCTGGAAGCTTGAAATGCTTGAATGCTTGAAATGCTAATCTTTTTAGTCATGTGATCAGACCAAGCATAAAGTTATATGTGTTTACATCACATCAAGGGTTAAACCTAAAACACAGACCAATGAAAAAATGGTCTACAGCTTATGAATGGGCAACTGCTTATGTACATTGCTAAATCCACACTACAAGGCATTTACTTTCCTAGACATTCAGCTATTTCTTCCAATAATTAAGTCTCTGCTGGATAAAGTTTCATTAAAAGGGGATGATTAATATGAAGTAAAGTTCTTTATATTAAAAATAATTGTTCTTAAATGAAAGAATCAACAAATTCTCATTCACTCAACATGGTACCTCTGAAGGGAGGCTTTCAACCCAGCAACATGTTTGTGTGACAAAATCAGAGTCACACAGCTCTGCTCAAGCACAAGTGTGGCCAGCTTCTATTATCATAATTTCTAGCACATTTAATATCTTTTATGTCTAATATTTATGATAAAGCTTGAAGGATGAGAGTCAGACTAACTTGTGTGTTGCAAAACTGGAAATTGTGATTAAATGACAGGAGGTACATAGCTGGTCACATCTCTCCAGCTAAATTTTTCTTTGCTCAAGAGTTGTCATCATACTAATTTGTCTTCCATTAAATTAGTCTAAACAGAGCATCTTATTTTAATTGCAGTTTTAGAAGACCTTTAGATATATAGAAAGCTGAAGTCTTCCATAGAAAATATGTAACAGATTAGCTTTTAATGCTGCAAACATTTCATAGTATTTCAACCTAATGGATCTCATTTATATTATTGTATCTTTAAACTCGTTACATTCTGGTGCTGTGTAAATAAGTCTGTCAGAAGTGGATAATTCAAGATATTTCTACATACTATGTACAATTGGAAATGATCATGTGCAAGGTATATGGAGAATCACCCTCATATACCTAGTGAAAACAGCACTTGTAAACAGATAAATTGATTGTGAAATACATTTGAAATGCATTCAAACTGGCTCTACATACCTGAGAAATCAGAGTAATTGAAATATAAATCTAAACTTTAATTCCGATGGCTTTCTCCCTTTCTTTCTTTTTTCTTTTTTTTTTTTTTTTTTTATATTTCTTTTGTTTGTCTGTATCTTTTTCATACATTATAGAAAAAAAGAAAAAGTAAGGTATTGCTATGATTCATCTGATAAAGTCCACATCCAAATTCCTTGCTTGGAGAAAGGAAACACAGCATTACATATATGTGTGTGTATGTGTAGGTCTATCTATCTATATATGTATATACCTACTTATATATATATACCTACCTATACCTACCATATGTATAGAGAAAGCTATAGGTAAGTAGGTAGGTAGATAGGTAGGTAGGTAAGTAGAAGTATTTTACTGTTTCATAGATATGGGTTGCATCAGACAAAAGTAATTCTACTGAGAACTGTCTTCTTTTTTTTGTTTTTATTTTTTTACAGTTGATAGTAAGCACATATGTTTTAATTCACGATGATGTAATGCCACTGCTGGAACAGAAAGTGCTAAAGCTTTTAAAGCATTTTTATTACATCTCAGAAACAGAAATAAGGATAGCATTACAGCCATGTGACCATTTCACTGCTTAAGGATCAGTGAAGGTGCACCACTGAATTTAAAATCCATCTTATCAATGCAGTTGAGAATAGTTTATTCTTTAAAGCCTTTCAGCAAAGAATCTCAGAACATATGGGCTAGAGTAGAAACACCATCACAATTTTAAAAAAAATACAAAAAAACAAAAATTCAAGCAGACAAATCAAGAAGCAATCACAGAAGCATTGCAAACAGAAAATACTGCCTTTGAGTAACATGAGAATGAAGATCAAATAAAACTTTCTAAATAATGATGTAGCATAGTAGATTGAAAAACTAGAGAAGATGAGTCTAATTTATACAATCATTAGAATATAGACAGAGATCTTAAATCATGGAAATTATCAGTGTTTCTTCCAAGTATTTTGGATGGAGAAACAACCCAGGAAAGGAAAGAAACAAAGCAGTCCACAGTTCATCTGCTAGATAATGATACAAACTAGTAACCACAGAAGCTAATTCAGTCATTTTTATGACCTAACACTTGATACCTAATTTATTTTTGAAGTTGTCCCTACTCCAGAATAGCCTCATTATGTGGCTCCTTCTCTTTGAAAGCTTTCTTAGAGGCACTTTTCAGCTTTTTCTTAATAATAACCACTGAGTTTTGGATTTAACTGAACAATCATTGAACTCATTTCGTATCATACAGAGTCTGTTCTCTGCATTATACAAGCTTTCCATGACATAATGAACTGTTTGGTCTCAAACACTTTTGTCGTCACTGAACAAATCAAGCAGGAGGACCAAGCTGATTATAAAAGGAGACCGCTTTTGCTTGCAAATTACCTTCTTGGCAATCAAGGGTGATATTTAAATAAATATAGTAAGAGAGCATGACAATTTATTAGCGTATCAATTCAATATATTTTTAGGTCTTTCAGAATACTGAAAGCGCTCTTCAGTTATCATAATACACTTCAAATGAGCTTAACAGCTACTAAAAGACTTCTATTTTTTAACTGGAAGTATCATTCACGTTGCTGAATTTTAATTTTTTTCTAGATGTCATACTCTATAAATTCATTTATATACAATATATAGTATAGTATAATATAATATAGTATAAGATAATACAATGTGGTATAATACAATCTGTATGATAATTATCTTTGAAATATATTAACTGAAAATAAAAAAAAATCCAAAAAATAAACTTTGAATTTTTAAAATTCTTTGCTTTGTTCACATATATTGCCTCAATTTGTCATTAAGTTTGTGTGAGCTTTTATTCTACAGGAAATCTTATCAGAGTAAAAGAAAGTATCGATGTTCAAGTCTTCTTCAGACCCTCTGTCCTATCTAAAAAAGGCTTCACAATGCCTGCCTGTCTTCCTGGCCTTCTCCTCTTTGTAAATTTTAAAAATATTGTAAACTAAGCCTTTCAATTTTCAACTAAGCAAAGGAATCAGCAGCAGACAAAGAAAGGGATTTAAATTAGATTCTCCAATAAAACAAAGGCAGTTCTGGAAGGTGGAAATTTATGTACTGGCTGGCAGTCAACACACACAACTGTAAACCAGGATTCTTACTCATTCTGCCAAAGGGATAGAGGAGACAGAAAAGGAGATGCTGAAGTCCTGCCAAAGGCAATGGGAAACTTCTGGGAACACAAGAGGAACTGGAATACTGAAGGAACACATAAACTGATAAAAGAATAAAAAGCAGAAATATATAGAGTTCATTATTTTGCAGCTTACTCATTATTTACACAGCAAGGTTACAAAAATTTCTTTTCAGACATGAATCATCTGTGAGATTGTGCCCTGTACCATTTATGATGTTCCTAAGACTAGATATTTTATGAAAAATAACTTATATGCCAGTTTGAATTTACTGCAAAATCAGAACCTTGTTTTTCTTTATTATTACAAATTTGTGTAAATAAACAAAGTCAGAGCAAGAAAAAAAAAATCTATTAAAAGTAAGTCAGTACGATCCCCACTTACGTGCCTTGCATTCCCTGCAACCTTGGTGGCCAGTTCCCCCAAAGGAGTTACAGGGCAGCACTGTAGATAGGGTAAATCAAGTCTTCCGTTGGACACTCGGTCCCTACGGTCTGTAGTGGCTCTAACAGTTTTTAGCTGATGAAAATCTCAAGAGAAACTTTGGCAGTAGTGAAATATGTTTAAGTGATAGCTAATAATAATAACAATAATAAAAAGTCTAGCAATCCAGTCATGTGGCCTATTATTTCCAGGCTCCTTCTCTAATAAGGACCTCCTATGAAGCCAGCTTATCTTTTTAATAGGTCACTCTCTCGATCTTAGGGAGAATAAAGATGTTCATTCAGATATTGCAACTGAGTTAAACTCTGTTTTGGTCTATTACAGTATTTTTATTCACGAAGGAGTAAATTACACCATTTGGCTTAACTGCTATTCTCTGGCCGCAGTAAAACCACAATTTTCCAATTCTATATCACTAACATTTTCTTTTTCAGTTATAACTTTTCTAAATTCTTAACCAAACTTTTAATCACTATTATAAGGTAAAACTAGAATTGATTTCAGAGTTTTCTGCAGTTTAGCAAATATTCTTAAGCTATGGCCCAAGATATTGAAATCCATCTCAGAGAAGCTAAATTAACAGAAAGTTCAGTAGAGGTGTATGAGCACAAAAGCAAATCTCAAAGCTGTAAGATGCTCATGCCTTGCTAGTTGCCTCTGGCCATAAGATATCATTTTTGAGCATTGTCTCCCCAGTATTTCAGTAATGTCACAGCAACTATACTAACCAACTGCATTTTTCAGACTACTTTAGTGTGTTTCCCTGCCTCCTTCCTTTATGTGGTGTGCTTTACACTATTATGTAAGTCTCATTCCCATCCTTATGCAAGTTTTAACAATTGCAATGAGCTTTGTCCAGGCTGAGGAAAGATATAGAAGATTAATCAACCATTAAAGCCTTCCTAAATAAAATCTGTTGCTGTATGTTTGAAAGGAAATTAGCTATGGATACTTAATCCAATTAAAAACACAGCTGATTCTTATTGCTCAACTCTGGCAAACTAGCATTTGGTCTTCTTAATTGCTGCTCATTTTTATATTTTCAGAAAGTTAGTTTGCACTTTTTTTTGTCCTTTTGAATTGCTTTATTCTACTTTTTCTTCATTTTAAAACGTATTTCCTGACTGCAATATTTTCAATGATTTTTGAAAGAGGAAAAATTATATACTATAAACAAACTAAGAAATCTCAATTTAAGGTTTCCAAAGAGGTAGCACACAGAAGATGAATGCCCTTTTAAAAATTATATTTTTTTAAAGAAAACTTTCAAATAGGGTAGCTATGGAGTGCTTTTTGAAAATATGAACCTGAGGGAATGAAAGCTAAAGTAAAAAGGGCCATATGCAAATGTTCATGCTTCACATTTTTCCTGATGATGTTAAATATGTTAAAATATCCGAATTAGCTCAATCTTTAGTGAAAAGGTACGTTCACTTTTTTTTTCTTAAATTGGTGAAATTGTATTTATATCTGTACATTTGGAATTTCTTTCATTTGTATATGAATCTGAGGTTAACAGATTCAATTTGCTTCAATTATTAATGCAGATTTAAATATGTCAGTGTGCTCCTTTTAACTTCTTATAAGTTTGCAGCTGAAGTGCTATGCTCTATTGAGATTCTCCTAACGTCAGCATGAAAAATATTATCTATTTTCATCTTGTAGTTTAAACAATAAGAGCATTCCAAAAAAAATGATTTAAAATACAGTAAAAACATCAGATTTATCACACTGGTTACTAAAATATAATCATAAAACAATTGTCAGTCATTTGATACCATAGAGATTTTCCAGTTTTATAGAAGCTACTTCTACTAGCTCTGATTTCTCCTACTGACTTTCATGAAAGCACCTTTAAAGCTTTCCGCTTCTCATGCCTGTAACACCAGAGGCAATGTACTTCATGTTCTTTAGGCCCACCATCACAAATAGGATCAGATGTGCCACTGCACATTAGTCCTGCACTAAAGTAATTTTGGTAGTAGACTTCATTTTTTATCTTAGTTCTTTGGGTATAAGGAAGATAACAACTGTACTGGATACCTGGGTCTAACAAAAACATATATACTCTATTTTCCAAAGCCTATGATCTGCTGGTCTTACTAAACACAGGCTGTTACCCATTCCTCAGCATTTCATAATAATACATTTTCTATGTTTTTCAATTGAATTAGGTTACAAAATATTAGAAGGTATCTTGAGCTTGAATAATACTTGAGTAACATTCTCCCGAACCCAAAAATTGGATTACCTTCTGAATGTGACATAGTGGAATGAAAACATAATCTCATCTTCTCACAACACTCTTATTACGCAAACTGCTACTAACATTTAAATTTGTCCTCAGACTAATTATAATAGCATTATGGTAGCTATTTTCTGAACAGACAAGAGCCACAGAAAATACCACAGTATGATTATCCATTATTCAAACATTCAGAACTCAGTATTAAGCATATGTTTACCATATGATACAAACTCCTGGTACAATCAATTGAAAGAAAGAATATTTAAAATTTTTCATACATAGAGGTGCCAGTAAATACAGAATGCTTACTTTCATAGGCCTGATAAGTTGAACTTTTAATTTTTTTCCAGACAAAAACATTCACATACTTTTACACAAAACATCTTTATTTAAGCAGCAATGATGATCATCATTGCTATAATGCAATGATGCTGTCATCATCATTGCTCTAAAGACATTTTCTCTAATGCTTATACTGAACTCTTTTCAGTATTATATACAAGTATTATTTCAGTATTATATATAGTATTATATACAAGGAAGTGTTCCAGTGTAAGATGTCTCATTTATTCAGTTAGTCTTCAAAGCCTAGGCTTAGGCAACCTACTCACAATAAACATTCTCAAAGGGATAAGATTTGTTGACTTATGAGCTGGGTACATGATTCTAACTAACTTCATTGTACCAGTAGGGACAGTGAACTGCTGACCTCTTTTCTCTTCAAGCCATTGTGCTCACAGATTTCTGTCATATCAATAAGTTCCTCTTCCAGGCCAAGGAGTCCTAGTCTATTCAGCCATTTCTTTCATACCACCTGTCCCCTTTTCAGTCTTTTAAATCACAATTATCTGAATCTTTCCCACTTCTATTACACCATTTTTAAATGGGCAATCAGATTGGCACTGAAGAAACAACATGTAGTTTCACACTGTGGCATAATGTAATTTTCTGTCTTGTTCTCTGCTCATGTCTTAATAGTGGGAAGCCCCATTTGCATCATATCTCCTGAGGACTGAGAGGGTATTTTTATAAAACTGTTTCTGTTGTCCTGAGCTTGTTAATTTTATATAATGTGGATCTTTTTTCCACACATATTAGATTAGTACGGAAGTACAGAATTTATTTTTCATTTTCTTTTCTTTAGATTGTTATAATGTTAGCTCTGGAATTTTTTCTAGATCAGACCCAGTGCTATACCTCAGTCTAGGAGTGGCTATTTTTGTTTGTTTGTTTGTTTGTTTGTTAATGCTAATAATATAGAAAAATATTCCAGAATCAATTAGTACAATTTCCCTTACCATATCAGAGAAGATCCCACCTACAAGATCACATACAGGATACTATATAAAAATATAGAAGGTCAGAAAACTGAATGGAAATATACATTAATTTATGCATTTTTATCTATCTGAGAATTTGTCTATCTGAATTTATCTATCTGAATTTTTGATTAAAGGACTAACATTTTTACTAGAATATAACTGGTATATATACATATATTTTTTTTGCAAAATCATGAAGTAGTAGATAGAAGAAGAATAGTGTATGAAATGTCAAAATAAACTTTCATGAATCATGCAAAATACAGATTCCTTGGATCCCAGGATAATTCAGGCTGGAAAGGCTGGAAAGGTCCACTAGTCTAAACTGCTGTTCAATGCAAGTTCTCTTAGGTGGGACAAGATTACTCAAGACTTTTCTGGTACTTAGGATACAAGTTTACTTAAAATTTTAAGTATATCTTGAGGAGCTTTAAATGGGCTATGCATGGGTGATATGCACCCTAGGTGTCTCATATGTCTCTGAGGGATAGCTTCAGATATGTTTATAACTTTGAATTTAATAGCTACTGCAGAGATTCAGAATTACTTTTTGAAGATACTGTGTTCACTTAATGTCTGTCATATTAGCAGGGAAAAACTTTCAGAATAAATCTCTTTTTTTTTTTTTTTTTTTTTCTTTTCTCTCTTCTACAGAAGTTAGAAAAGAAATAGCAAAAGCAGAATTCATAATTAGATGCTCTTTCAGTTTATGCTGTCTTGTTATGAACTTAATCCTTTGCAGATGTAAATTACACCATCTCTTGATGAAGTCATATGAGGCACTGCCTTTGGAGATAATGCTCCATAGGGCACTTGGAGTAAATGAAATATTAACAGAGATATTTATGTTCATACTATAACAATTCTGTTTAAAGAGGGATGAACTAAAGTCACAGGATGCATATGTATCTTAAAAAAGGCTGGACTATTTATCTGTTAAAACCTAACAATCTGGGCATTGCTCTCAGGCTCCCATTTTTTCATCACAATCTTGAAAATGAAATTCATCCATTCTCATTTAGGACATGTGATTTACATATTATATAATCAAAAGTAACACCAACAAACTTATTTTGAACATCTTTTTATTATTACTTTTGTCCCCAACATGTGAAAGAATTGCAGGTAACTCCAGCAGTATATTACTGTCTCAAAAAGCAAATGTTTAAAGACCATTTTTACCTTGTCAAAATCCCTGAAAACACATTCAGTTGTGATATTTTTTTTTAAACAAAACTATTAAAATTAAAGTTGATCCATAACATTCACTTTTTGAATAGACGATTCCTGAATAAGAGAGAAAGACATCTCTCATCCTTTTTCCAAAGTCCAAGACCTTAAAATGGGATAGTGAAGGACATTCTACCTCACACTACATAATAGGTAGAACAGGTTCAGTTCCATTACAATGGAATTTTTTTCTGTGTATTGGATTCAAGTAAAGTACAAACTCAGACTACATCAGAATACCAAACCTCATCATGCTCAAAAATATCTTAGAGGCAAATTTCTGGAACTTTTCTTTCATAGTAAAACTTGACATCTGGTTAATTTACTGATTACATATCTTGTTGCAAAATGTTCAGGTCTCTGGCTTAGAAAGAAATCCATCAGTGAAGAATCAGGGGAATAAATACTATTTTTCACCAGGTGGTACTGCAAATCTGAGAGAGTTCTCTCGAGGAGGTCAGATACGATGCTATCTGAGCAAAATGGAAAGATAAGCCTACCAGATTCCTTTGGGAAATTTTTGAGGAGGCTGTATCAGGGTGTTTTGACAGATTGAAACACAAACAGATTGCACATGTGACCTGAACATCATTAATCACTCAATTATATTGCCAGATTTTCCAATACTTATGCCATGTGGGTCTTTCCTGGGAGAGCTGGGGCAAAGACAAAGGAAGAGAATTAAAAAGAGATAGATGTGAAGACAAAGATATCTGAACTGCTGACAAGATAACTGCAGACAGCAGGTAGAGGAGAGTTAGACAAAGCACTAAGAAGTTTTTTTAAAGGATTTACATCTAAAAAGTAAATAAAAACCTTACAGTCACTAATAAGTGATACGTTTAAGAGAAAGTTCTCATATGGAATTTATTTTTTAAAAAAATAACACAGAAAATTACATGACAGTAATTTACTAAAAGCTAGATCTGACTATATTTTTCAGTATTAAAGCTAGCGCTAAATAACTGATGCATTTTAAACATTTAATTATTTCACTATGAATACAAATGCTTTTGTATAAATGCAGGGGCATTTTTTCCTGGCACAAAAGAATGTTTTAGGCTAGTGAGGAAACGATGGGAAACTTTTTACATCAAAGATAAAAGTTTAAACATAGACTGGAAACTTGATTTCCATGATGGCTGAATAAAAAGAACTCTTTTCCTCTGGATGTATATTGTCCCTCATAAAACAATTCTCCAACTGTTGTGTCAATGCCAAAAGGACTAGAATGAAATGTTTATAAACATGTTAGTTCTTGGTGAACTAACCTGATTCCATAAAAAAATTACTGCTTTGCATTAAAAAAATTATACTCATGATTATGAGATAAAGCTTTATACTGATGGAATATCTGTAACAGCGATGAACCTTGCAGCATCCTGAAAGAGCTGCTCAGATATCTGACTTTTTCTGCTCTGCAAATTTTATCTCCAAGATACAATTATGCTGACAACAGTTCTTGGAAATAACTCTGTGATTCAGTGCAAATTAAGAAGGCTGAAACAGTTATATTACAGGAACTAGAGGTATTTCCTTTAAGCATTTTTTAGGAGTTCATGAAAATAAAGAGGTATATGCAGAAAAAAGTTATCTTGTAGTGAAAACGGATGATTCTTTGGGGTGGATATATCTTTAACCATCAATCTGAATATTAACACTATAAAAATGAGTTAGCAAACTTACAGTCTCTAGTAAAGTGTTTCCAGTTGGATGGCTAAATTCCACCCAGGATTTTTCTTAAAAGAATCAGATGTATACCTCTAGATGACAAAGTTATATATTTGCCCTATTATTATATTCATAAATGAACAAATAGATTTATTTGGAAATCTTCCCACTCCCAATCTTAACATTTTGACTAAATCAGTTGTGTGATGTAGAAAATTTTAGACAAAATAATTCCAGTTTGGCAGAAATACTGTTGCAAACTTGATCCAAAATTCTGTAATAGGATCTGAAAGACAGGTGCCACTACATGCTCTATCTGTGTAGATAGAAACAAAAGTCTTTTTTTTTTTTTTTTTCCCTAGGATTCACAGCATACTGCAGCATACAATCCAAGAAAATCAAGAAGAGGTACCGCAGGTATCCCCATTGAATTTTAATGACAAACTGAGCCTATGATATAAGGTGCAAACAAAATCAAATACAGTCCACAAATAGAAAATGGGGTATAAAATACAGTGCAGAACAATTTCCATCTTGACTGTAGCTGAAGAATAGCTGTTGTTTCACAATATATCACTTTTATTGTAGAAATCTCTCAGCTTCTAGCACATCTCTGAGGAATATCTTGAACAAGTACTCAAGTAAATCAACAAAAATGAACTATAACTCGATAAAAGTGCCTTTTACAGATTTACAATTATTTCCATAACATTTAAGTCATTCCCTTCATTGCAATTGTATCTGCCAGGAGTTCATTATTGAAATCATCGCTCTCCAGTACACTTGACCCAGGATAAAGATGCTAAACTCTATAGGGCTTCAGACACACAGGAGAGCGAGAAACAGGGGATGTAGCTTTTCATTTTTATGTGACCTATTTTTGTCCTGTTCAGTAGTGATTGAAAATCATACCCAAAGACTGCCTGATGACCTATTTGAAAGGTTTTGGTCATCTTAATTCCACATTCTAGTGTACAGGTGGCCAGTGTTCCACTCAACACAAATCTTTCTGACAATATTTCCCTTTTTTTGAGTCTCAACAGATTATAACTGTGATGGGAAACTGTAATATTATGTTTACTAAGGAAGTGATTCTTCTAGGCTACGAGTGAAGAGTTCTGCCAGAATCCATATCCATATAACCAGTATGGATGTAAGGAGCTTCCTAAGTTAGTGCCTGCTCTGCTGCAACAAAGCCAGTCAAAAATAAACTGCTCCTTTTTCTGCATATAAACTTATATATGAAACAACATATATACTTACACTACTTATAAAATCTGAATGATCTCTAAAATCTGTACAACAAAGCTATAAGTGCAGAGTGTATCACATTTCTACTTATAGACCTAAAGTCGATGTCTGCAATAGAGTTTTACAGACAATGTTACATTTTTGCATATATACATCTGATTCATCCTAGGTATATTTCTCCTAGATCATCTCTAAAGAATTTATAAGAAACTGTTGATATAACACCTCTTTCTTCAACATATTGATGTGTATACATAACACGTGCCCACACATATTTACCGTTAGCAGTACCATTAAACTTACACACACACACACACACACACACACACACACACATACATATATTTTTAGGAGAAAAATTTAAGAGAAAAAAATTAGGAGAGAAAATATGTAGCAATTTGATTCACAAAATATCTTACTTAGGTTAATTCTCTGCCATTTTAAAAATAAAATAAAAAGACAAATTGTGAAATAAAATACCTTGTTTTTCATCTAAAGATAATTTAGATAATTTACTCTTGCAAGGACTTGGCTATTCTTCCAATCAACATAAGCTGCTTTTCTTGTTAAAAGTAGTTCTGCTTCATTATCTAACTGAAAATAGCTCCATTCAGTAAATTCCTTGCTTTTGGAATACTGCTGCAGCTTCCTTACTGACACCTGCTACTTGTCAATGAAAATTGTGTCCTTGGAATCATTTTCGTTATAGCTTTGGACTCATCCATTAACAATATTGTTTTGTCTTTCTTTGTCTCTTTGTCTCTTTTTCTCTTTCTCTCTTTTTCTCTTTCTTTCTCTCTCTCCCTCTCTTTCTGTCTCTCTCTCTTTTAGAGAATTTTGTATAATTCCTTCTTAGTTTCACACATTAGCTATGTATTCTCAAGTATATTACCAGGAGAAACATCACTCTAATTAATATCAAGCACACTACATGGTTATGAGGAAAGAGTTGTTGCCTATTTTATGACCAGATCAAGTTTAATTTCAATTTCCTTCATATCAGAGTGTTTTAAGTAAACTTCATCATCCCACAGTTACTAAATTCTTCTGCTTTAAATATATTTTTTCTCCTAAGTAAGTTTCAGGATTTGGTAAAATGAATCTTGGTGTATAAGACAGAGGAAGCAGAAAAATATGACACCCCATAGTATTAGTTATCCTGTACAGCAATAAAAAGTAATAAATACAGCTTAAATACTAAATTGATCAAAACAAATTTAAGTGGCTCATAAAGCTCTCGAACTGTGAAAGGTTGTTTATAGCAAAACTTTCCATATGCCAACTTCTCATATGTAATACTCTTTCCAAGGATGTCTTTTGAGATTTAAAACTATTTCATTAAAGAAAGAGTTTTGTTGCAGTTACTTTTTTTTTTTTTTTTTTTTGAATAGCACACTGTAGCATGGTGTATTTATGCAGTAATTCAGTACTCCTGATAATTTATTACTAGGAATTAAGTCAAATAATTTAATTCACCTTCCAAGATCATAACAGCAATATAACAGTAATTTCTTCCTTCCTCTCACATTCTGAATATTTCAGTAAGGCATTAAATCTGCTAAGTGGATGGATCTGTGAAAAGTGTTCAGAAGAGGAGGACTGTATCTTCAAGTACCTGAATGCAATAGGATACAAATCCTTTCTAAAGATACATTTTTTTTTCCTCTCTTTCAATGGGAAAAAAATAAGCTTTTTGCTTTTCACTGTCAAAACTAACATATCTCTAAGCAAAATAGAAAGAAATAGTTTTATTTTAATGAAATCAAAGAACAGCATATATGCAGTATCTGAATGTTCATTTATGGAGCGTGTTCACAAGGAAGGAGAGGTCTTAAGAAGTGTTCCAAAATGATGTAGAAGTACATCTGAAAATCAGAGGCGTGACCAGGGTTCACCACAGTTATTTCAAATTATAGCACTCATTTTACCTTTGTCAAAACTACAGTAATACTCAAAATAACTCCCCAGTTCCATTTCAGTGAACAAGAAAAGAGCCCAACTGACTGCTGCTTTTTACATGGGAAAGATATTTATATGATTAAAAAAAAAGGGGGGGGATTCAGATATTCAGGTGACTTGGAAGCTATTAATTTGTCTGCAGTATAACAGTAACCTCTGTGGCTTGTAGGAAATTCATGATATTGGACAGTCAAGGCCAGGCTGCTGACTGCTGTGATTTCATCTCCTGCTTCTGAGAGCACTGCCATGATCTCCCCTTTTGGTATGTATTAATACCCCTAAGTAATGACACAATGGAAATACACACCTCCTGAGACAAAAAGTCATTTAAATGCTTTTAAAGATTCCCAAAATGTCTAGAGCTGTACACATCTGCCAACTGAATCAATTCCAAGATGTGATAGGTCAGGAAAAATGTCAGGCTGTAGTCAATAGTGGCCAAATACATATGAGGAAAAAGTTACTTCTCTCTTTCTAGGATGTAAAATTTCAATGTTATTAGAAGTTAACTTTGATTCAGTGCCACTATAAAGACGTATTTATGGAAACATTAAGGCACAGTAGTAAGCTTTTTTATTCCTTTTTTGGTCTCAGTGAGATGAGTCACTGATCCTTAGATTTTAAGACAGAGCAAAGAGATGAAACTTCCATCCCAAAGTATTTACATCAAAGATATAAATAACATTAAGGAGGAAAAAAAAAGATTGAGAATAGAAAAAGTGTGGCGATAATAAAATAAAAACTACTTTTTTCTTTGCTGTTGTTGTTTTTCAGATATCCAGGAGTTAGGAGACAGGATATCTCCTGGATAGGAGATAGGAGATAACTAGGAAAGAAGTGCAGACCCACATGTCTGTAGGAAATTACCTGTCCTTTGTTGATGTAGGCTTACAGGAAATATAAAGGATGAATACTGTTTTTCCCCAAATATTTATTTTGAATGTAATTTAAAACATTTTTTTTTTAATTTATTAAATTAAAACATATTTGACTCCAATAGATTAAAAGTACTTATCACAGAAAGGTTAAAGTTGGAAGGGACCTCCAGAGATCATCTAGTCCAATCCCACCCTGCATAAGCAGGGACACCCAGAGCATGTAGTATAGGGTGGCAGCCAGGTCGGTTTTGATGATCTCCAAGAGAAGGAGACTCCACAGCCTTATCTAGCTGGCAGTGCAGAAATGACTTCATAGCAAAGAGAATTTTGTGTTAAGAAAGGTAAGCAAGAGTCGTGGAGTAAATCAAACTTCCAGTTTAACCCAAATATAACATATTCTTTATCAAAGTACATTTCCCCTGAAACTTGTTTCATTTAGCATAGAATAGACACTGTATATGTTTTTTACTCTAACATCTTAAATTTAATCACAATGTTAGCTTTTGCTTAATTGCTTCCAAAGTGGGACACCACTCATATACAACATTCTTCCGCAGAGGATATTCCAACACATATATAGGAGAATTCTATATGTTTCTATATATTAGACTGTATAAGACTAGATTAAATCATAGAAAATACTCTGATATTAACTTTCCTAGGACAATCAAATACATCCTACCCTTGTACACAGATCCCAAGAAAGATGCAAAACATAAAACAGTTATAAAAAGAAATTATCTTTTTTCTTTCTGTTGTCCTCAGAAGTCACAGGAAGTTGCAAACTGTCCAAGAATGCCTTTAATTTACATTTTTTAATCCTTCTGCTGAGACATATATGATTGATAGATATTGTTCTTCCCTCCTTTTGCCAACACTCTGAACAAAGTCCACTATTCTAAATAATTACATTAACTTCAACTGATAAACTATACTATTTTTCAACTTCCTAGAAGGATTTTGAAATCATTATAATGGCTACCATATTCTAGTTTCAAAGAAATGTCATTTTAAACACTGTGAAATGATGCACAGTGTATGCTCCTACACCATGAAAATACATCCACAAAATCACAGTTTGTAACTCAAGCCAAATCTTACAGTGTTCATAAATGTTATATATGTAGAGATATTATAATACAGCATATGCTGAAATACTATGTATGCTGTTATATAGTAATGGCCACAGCCCACAAGTGCAATAATCTAATTAGTGCAAAACTAACATATTCTTAAATATAGATCACAATCTACGTTTGCATCAGAGATAGAGATGCCAGGCTAAAGACTAAAACAAGTTTTACAGTAACAATAGATAAAGATATTGAAAGACTTCAGCAGTACAGAAAAAAAGCCTCATAATCCTTAACAGAATAGTGTCTGTAAATAAGTGCACTATGTACAAAGGATTTGTAGCTCTTTTACTGATGGCTATTCAAGTTGCTTTCAGGAAACAGAAAGATTTAGCTGAGTTCCATCCCACAGCTCTGATATAATCAAGTTCTACAGTCAGAAACAACATATATCTACAAAATCCATGCTGAGGGTTTTTAAAGATATATTTCGATATGACTGTTCTTATTATATTTCCCTGTACTTTGAATTGTGATTTCTACTGCTGTTGTGGTCTGAACAGAGAAATGACCTTTAAAAGAAAAGACTAGCCATATTGCTAATCTAGAAAAACAAGCTTATATATGTTTCAGAAGTGACTTTAGGCTCTGTGGTGCACTAAGCCAAGTAATACTACTCTCCTAACTGGAGAATCAACTTGTACACCAAGTTATAACAATATTAAGATCCTTTTGGCTCTTAAACCTTGTCAATGACAACAAAAATGTATATTTTCCTCATATAAGCAGTCATTTTTTCATAAAAACAGAAATTATCAGTTTAGAAATCAAATGACTACACTCATAAGGTCTCATAAATTGTCTACACTCATAATTTCTGTTTTTATGAAAATTTCATCTGACTCCCCTCCGAGAATTCTGGAGATCATTCTACTAATCTTTTGAATTATTAAGACCAGCTATGGTCATTATCCTATAAAATTATCTTTAAGAACATATGCTTTGTGAATTACAAAAATATATTTTTTTTGCCTTGAAGTGTTGTCTATGAACACAAAGCAAATAATCTCAAAATGGCAAAGGAAAAATAACAAACAGTGAGGGTGTAAAAAGCAGCTATGGAAATAGTGAGTTAAGAATCCATCAGAAACTAGTCTTTTAGATTGAACCATTTCATATATATTACTTATTTTGGTCTTTACTGCCCAGTCAAAAAATTTTGAAATTGCTTCATCAACCATTTCATGATATATTTTTTTGAAAGTATGGTGTTTTAAAAGTGTTTACTGAAAGTAGAAATGAGGAAGGAGGAATGGTTGTTCTTTGTTAATGTTTTAAAAACTTCTACAGATCATGATGGAATACTTTATCACGATGTGACTAGAGCTTACACAATAAGACTCGGCAAACACCTTTTGCCCTCTGGGATGGGTATACAAAAACAAAAGTTTGTCACAACACATTGATTGTATGACTGCTGATGAGAACACTGCCATCGATTTCTGTGGAAGGAAGATATAAGTGCAGGACTTTTCAAACACTTCAGTCTTTCAGTCCTCCTTGTACAACTTTTGAAGATATTCCATGAACAAAAGTTTCATCGCACTTAATTCAGCTGGTGCAGCTCAGTCTAAAAAATCCAGTTGAAACTAACAAGATCAGAGAACTGAAAGGTTAAAAAAGGTTACTGAAAAGAATAAGGAAAGAATAGTCTCAATGAATTTTCTATTTACTTTTTGCAATACATAAATCTGTTATTATCTTCCACACATATTTCAGATATAAACCTGAAGGAGAAATCAATGCATCAGAATGATAGGTGTGAAACTCTCATTCAAGTGAGACCAACAGGCAACAATATGGAAGGATTTGGTTCTAGGTTTGACAGCAACCATATTTTCTGCCAAGCTGGTGTTGATACCCAAGGCTGAGCTAAGCACTAAGCTGTGTTCATCTTTCAAGCAGCAAGGGCCTAATCTCTGAAAACAAACGTTCCATATCTGATATTAGGTTGGATACACCGGTGGAGTAAAAGACTGCTTTGTTTTGTTAAGTTCTGAAGCTGATAGTTCAGGTAATATTATCTGGATAGGCTGCAGATTAGTTTGTGTTTGACTGATACCTCTACTACCTTCAACAATAAATCCAAAATTCTCGGTGGAGAGAAATGATCAGAGCTCAGCAATTGCCTAAAACAAGAGCTCTCTGTTTTACCTTACCCCACCGAACACTTGTTTTAGTTTGAAAATATCTTTGGAAAAAAACAACCCTGATGTTAGGGGGAATAAAACATAGATTTTATTTTCCTCTCATAAATGTGAACTTTTTGCTTTTAAATTCATTCTGAGTTAGATTAGATTAGGTAGTGTAAATATTTATCTTTTTCCCTGGCTTTCTGGAATTTCCCACTGAAGTTTATATGTATTTCTATTCTTTTATTATCTATTTTATACAACACTTCTTTAGATAACTCAATTTAACTGCAGGTTAACTGTGCTGTAGGTCCTGGGTCAAATATTCAGTACTATTACTAACTTCCTCTTTTTTCTTGCATCCTTTTCATGTTATACTTTTTAAGGTAGCTCATTTTCCCTAATTGACTGAGTTTTGTAATATTGATACCTGTGTTGCAATTACATTGTATCTGGAACTGATTCTTATAACATCTCTCCAAAAACAAAGACTATTATAATTTATTTTTATCCTGGTACAAAATATAGCAAAATCACTGATAACAATATACATAGCCAAAACAATTGTGCATAGCATTGAGGGTGAAGGTGGTGTGATAAAAACATCAGTCAAGAAATAATGTGAGATAAAAAGCTAGAAAAAGCCTCAGGAAAGATACAGAGGGAAAAAATGATATCTGACTGCTTCGGCTTGACTTCATTTCCAAAAAGTATATGAACACTTTATGAAAAGTTGAATATTATATTCAACTCTTAATTCCCATATTATCTTATGTTATACTCCAATTCCCAAATTATCTTTCTTGAACGTTTTTCTTTATTTGATACATTTGATGAATAGGAGGAATAACCACTGATGAATATGTTTGATAACAATATTGTGACTTTCTTTCTGTTATTCTAGTCTACTAGAAATAAATACAATCTTTTTTCAACATCTGATTTTTGTAACAATAAGAGTATTAGTAGTTAAAATATTACTGCAAAACAGTATAACGCTGACATTTTAAGACAATTTTCCATTGCTTCAGTACCTTTTATAAAACTAACCTATTAAACACTGCAAGTATTTATTGTTTAGTATAGCAAAGTGATTCTGTCTGTGTGATTAACAAAAACATTAATTATAGAAGAAAAAAAGCTATGACACAATAAAATCAAAATGCATACTTGATTTGCAGAAAATCAACTGCATGTATTCTTTTGAGCTGTATTCTTATTTTTATTATACAATTGAATAATATACATTGTATAAACTATGTGGGAGGTGTACCCATCCAAACCCCTAAGTGGGGTTTCTATAACTATAGAAACTTCTATAACTATATTTAAAAGATACCTATACTGTTAATTAAAAAAAATTGTCCTACTCAATATAAAAATTATTCATTGCCAATGAAATATCAAATTTTAAAGTATTCCTGTTATATATAAAAAAGAAATACAAGCCTTTGTACATAGAAATTATAAGAAAACTCCTACTGATTCTAAGAACTAACTCTAAGATTCCACTGAGCAGGAAGACAAACGTGATTTGGAACAGCATCCCTAGTCCAACAAGTCCTACAAGGATTGTATGGAATTTTTATTAATTTATAAACATGCTACTTATAAGCATTAATTTTACTCTGAAAATCCACCAGTATTCAATACAGAAATCAAATGTCGTAAAATTGTATTTATTTCACATTATCTCCTTCCTATTTTGTGGAATTATTTTTGTTGTATTTATATCAATCAAGAAAATATCTTGTATGTAATACATCATTTTTATCACTAAAATTCTACTTGTTAGGTAACATGTTTTGTTTTGCTCTCAAAACTACTAAAATATTTTAACAGAAAAAAAATCAGTATTTATTCTAATTCTTTTATGAAGAAAGCTCCAGTTTCATGGTTAAAACTCACAAATGCAGCAGCAAATAATATGTTAACAGGACTAGAGTTGATAAGGCAGTTCATAATCCTATATCCTAACTCCTCTAATATGCAGTTTCTGTCTGTGATAATATCAACTACTCACAGTGAGCAGACAGAAAGTTCTATAAAATAGCACATGTAAGACTAGCAATGATAATTCCCTTTTTCATCAAATACGGAAGTGCCTACAAAGGAGTTATACATTATAAGAATAAGATAATAACTCAAAATGTCATATTTTCAGAAATAATAAAAAAGAATGATTCTGTTTCATGACAAAATTTATTCTCAGTTAAAAATATAATTTTGTGGAGACTACCTCACCTATAGCAAACTGATTTTGGAACAGTAAAAATAAAACTAAATATAAAAATGAAAATTAGGTGGTCACATCTAAATTATGCTTTTCAAGACCTGCTAAGGAATATGTGTATGCTATGACAAGATTTGAAAGTAAGTTGTCTTTGCAAGGCAACTGAAATTAGACCTAAGCATTGAGATTTGAGCAATAATATAAAAGTCAAGTAGTGTCAGAACAGATCTTGATTTGTCATTTAACATGAGGTGATACTTATATACCTTCATTTACATCTTGCCTCTCAGAATAGTATCCAGTCGATTCTGCTTGATAGTTTGAAACATGTCTAATTTTCAAATGTATTCACTAGTAATCAAAACTCTTCAACAAATTCAAATTTGTGTTAAAATCTTTTACTCGTTCTTCACAGGTGACTTTTTCCTGTATTGATAACAGCAGAAGTTCTTAATCGTTCGGTGTCTTGAAATGAAGAATATAAAAACATGATATAAAGAATAATTTTTATTTAACTTAATACACAGGGTTAGCCACCGTGCCAGATATTCATGTAGTACTATATTAAATAGCAAACAACCAAACAGAATCACAGAATCACAGAATGGTTAAGGTTGGAAGGGTCCTCTATGGATCATCTAGTCCAACCCCCCTACTCGAGCAGTTACACCAAGAGAACGTGGCACAGGGTGGAATCCAGGCAGGTTTGAAAGATCTCCAGAGAAGGAGGCTTCACAACCTCTCTGCGCAGCCTGTTTAAAGGCTTTGTCACCCTCACAACAGAGAAGTTCTTCCTCATGTGGACATGGAACTTCCTGTGTTTCAAGTTGTACTCATTACCCCTTGTCCTGTCATTGGCCACAATAAAGAAGAGTTTGGCCCCATGCTCCCTACATTCACCCCTCAGGTACTTGTACATGTTGATCACATCTCCTCTCAATCTTCTATTCTCCAGGCTAAAGAGGCCCAGCTTGCATAGTGTTTCCTCATAAGATCTACTCCCTTGATCATCTTCATAGCTCTACTCTGGACCCTCTCTAGAAGCTCCACATCCCTCTTGTACTGGGGAGCCCAGAACTGCACCCAATAGTCCAGGTGCAGCCTCACCAGAGCTGAGGAGATGGGGAAGATCAACTCTCTTGACCAACTGGCAACACTGCTCCCAGTGCTGGCCAGGATGTCATTGGCTGCCTTGGCTGTTGTCAACCAGGACTCCCAAATGCCTCTCCACAGAGCTACTTTCCAGTAGGTCAATCCCTAATCTGTCCTGGCGTCTGGGGTTATTCTTCCCCAGCTGCAGGACTCTGCACTTGTCCTTGTTGAACTTCATGAGGTTCCTTTCAGCCTAATTGTCCATCCTGTCCAGGTCCCTCTGAATGGCAGCACAGTCCTCAGGAGTGTTGGCCACTCCACCCGGTTTTGTATCATTGGCAGATTTGCTGAGGGTGCACTCTGTGTCCTTGTCCAAGTCACTGATGAACAAGTTGAACAGCAGTGGGCCCAGTGCTGTTGGAAACAAGAACACAGTCTCCAAAACACACACAAAAAAAGCATTATAGAAGGACTCTGTGTCTAGGCTTTGAATAACATTTTTGACCTACAGATTTTCTGTAAGCCTGTAGTAAAGAATAGTAAGCAAAAAAAACCCCAGCTTCTTAATCAAATGTATACATAATAAATGAGTCCTTGTAGAAAGGCCACACTTCATTCCTGTGGGATTTTTGAAATTTCAACCACAGTTATTCTCTGGTTTCCATTTTACAGTGAGTTCTTCCTCTGAGTATCTACTTGTTCAATTCGAAATCACTTTTATTAGCTAAAGCTAGGACCACAGTTCTACTGTGATTCAGACCAACTTCCTAAATTTAAATGGGTAATCAACTACAAATGCAGATACTGGTGTTCAGTGGGATTCTCATGTGATTGATCTCTAACACGATTGTTTAATGATTTTTTTATGTCGTATCTTTTCAATATCTCCAAAGCACTATTATTGGAATGCAAAAGAAAAGGTATAAGAAAAGATGTATCCAGACACAAAATTTTCTCTATACTTAAGATGAGAAGTCTTAATGTTCATAGCAGGAAATACATGTAACTTACTTACCATATTAATAGTATATTGCCTGAACTATCAATTTGTACATAATTCATACAAAATTTCTACACTGACACATTTTGCTCAGAATTTGAAAAATGTAGATCACTCAATCTTTATACTTTTTTGCTACGAGGAGAAATAGAGGGCAATAAAGAGACTGAGAAAGAAAGCATTTATTCCTTTGAAAAGCCTGGTTTCAGGAAGAGTTCAAAAAATGAGTATACACCGAATTAGGCATTTCCTCAATGTTTGACTGCCCTGGTTTTACACAGTTTAAGCATTTACTGCATCTGATCAAGTTATTCATTATTTTTGGTCACAAAAAGAGGAAAGCATTTCTTTTGCAAAAAATCTTTAATCACACTACTGTAATTTTCATCTTCATGTCCCATTTTAAATGTAATAAAATTCACTTTAAATGTATTGTGGTGATTATCTATTGTTACTGATGCAACAGATAGCATGCTCACTGTTATTACAACTGAAACAGCGTGAGCATGCTATCTGTTGCATCAGTAACAATAGATAATCACCACAATACATTTAAAGTGAATTTACATATAGATTAAAAACTATTTTTTTTTCAAAATATGTGTAACATATTTATTCAAAACTAAATATCTTCACCCAGCAGAAAATTTAGCAAACTATAAAGCTAAACTGAACAAGTGACCTATGATGTGTTTCAAGTATTTCTGAAAGCCATTCAGTTCCTAAATTAGGCAAAGTCATTATTTCATTAACTTTGCAAACAATACAATGCCAGAACTTGCAGAAATGGGAATAAAAAGTACTAAACTTATCTTTAGCCTTTTCTGCCTGCCAAAACATATTTATGAGGAGTTCAATATTTACATGTACTGGTAATTTTTTTCCTTCTAAATTCCTCCCTGACATGAATATTGCAAGACTAAAGTAGATAGTGCATGTGCATGTGAGTGCATCTTCTAACACAATCATCTGATTTGATTTGTCAATATCAAAAAGAAGAAAGTAATGCTCTGTTTTTATTCTGGACACCAAACTTGAAAGACAGTACAGAACAACAATCATAATTTAGCGGGCATACATTACTATGTTTTCTACAAAAATTCTTTCTTATAGATAATGATATAAAGACAAAATAAAGAAATAAAACCTCAGTTGGTACAAAACATGCTTGGATTAGCTCAGACAAAATAGTCATTTAATAAGATACTGTGGCTGAATCATTTACTAATACAGCTATTTAATTGTGCTGCTGTTGACTCTATTTAAAGCCTCAGATTGCAAGGACTTAGGCAACAGTGCACACTCTACTGGCTTGAGTGCTTATATTGATTTCATGTGAACAATATAATTAACTTCAGGACCTCTTGAGTCAAAAATGTAAGTCACAAGCAACCATGTCATATCATTTGTAACACAGTGATCACCATCAAATAATTCCTAATGTTTTTAAATCTTTCTTCAAAAGAGATAGGACCTAGCTGCTGTTTAAATTGCTGTATAATGAAACTTGTGAAATTGTTATCAGTACAGAGGTGATGAGATGCAGTAGATCAAATCACTTGCAAGAGAGGAAACCTCAGAAATTGCAGAAATAGTAACATTAGATGTCAACACATTAAAAAGAAGAGATGGCAGTTTGACAATTTGAAGAAATGTTCATCAATTCCTTAAAATACAAAAATTTCCCACAATAAACAGCTGGATTGAAGAACATTTGTTAACTGAATTAATCCTTTGTGAAAGAACATAGCAGATGTTCAAATAAAATTCTTATAGATAGCTGTAAGTGCAGGTGAAGGTTTTATTTTTACTACTACCCTGAATTTCTAAATGGGTACCAGTTATATCATTATGTTTATAAATGTGAAGACTTTCCCATAGTTATTAAAGACATTGAAAGGCCTATGGAACTGCAGGGATACCTTCTTACACCAGTAAGAAAGAAAAGAAAAAATGGAAAATGAAAAATAAAAGACAAGGATTTGTCTAGTGTTCAGTGTTACCCAATTTTATCAAACACTATTTTGATAAATACCAAGAGCAAATTTCATCAGCATACTTCCATTTTTTTCCTAACTCCAGGTAAAAACTATTAAAGTAAACACTATATGTAGACCAATCCTCAAAGAACTGTGTGGTCAACCACGATCTAACTTGCATCTTCTTTCTACATAGCTTCTTTTCTTTTTTTTTTTTTTCAAATACATTTCTTTAGCCTGTTTCTTAAAAATCTATTAACTTTTGAATTAGTTTCATCATCTCCTCTTAACTATCTGTAGAAAACAAGAAAGGTAGAAAACAAATATTTCTTATTTATCTTTGCTTATTTAAGCATAGCTTCAGTTTGTTCTGCAATAAAGAACAGAAGAATACAAAACCACAAATCAATTTTGTTAACAGGACAGATAAATAGAAAATGACATGTAACTACATGTGATCAAGAATTTGAAAATGAGAATATGGATCTGTAATCAATTTTCTATTTGTTTTATCTGATTATTATTTTCTTATTACTGAGGACTTGTATTCCCATGAATAGGAAATCTGTGTACTGACAAAAAGCCCCCTCAGTATTTGTTTGCTTTATAAAGAAATATGAGAGAGATTCATGATTGAGAAGAGACTGGCTTTTGGAGTACAAATTTGCCTAATTTGATATCACAGTTAGCGGTAATGATTAAATGTAACATACTTCTACAACTTTATAATGGATAAAAGTAAGAATAAAGCAAGACAATATACAAACACAAAGGACTGTCAATGGTCATCGAACTTGATCTTAATATGAAATTCAATTGGAATAACTTTACTGAAATCAGTGTAGACAGGTTAAAATTAACTAGCAGAATTTAATAATACTGAAATCCCACTATGAAAGTAGCGGTGCCTTAATTCTACCAATTCCTCCACAAATATAAAAGAAAATGACTTAAGGATAAGAGCTCTGAAGACTTCTTTCAAATCTGAGGCTCTTGCAGGAAGCATGGCACTGTAGTCACATGGAGTTTTCCTCACACAGAGAATAACAGATACCCTCAAATTACAGCTGAATTTATCAAAGTGAGTTTCCTAAAGGCTGTGGTAAGCTGTCTAAATTCTAACTTGCTGGTGAAAAAATGGTTTAAGATTTGCAGTGCTGAAGAAAATGCAAAAGACATACTTACTGAATATTGGGTTGCTCAGTGCAATAGGGCAGGAAGATATGTTTTGTGTCAATGCACTGTCACAACCCTTCAAATATTATCACCTTGCTCAAACAGTTAGGTCAGGGCAATGAAGTAGACCTTAAGTCTGAACAAATACCTTCCACCATGCCTTTTACAACAAGATTGGGTTTCAAATAGTCAGCTGGTGAAAGGAAGAAATGAAACTAAGACATTGAAATTAAATACTCCTTTCCCATCATAAATGAGATCTATGACATACCTAACTCTTCTATCACCTTGGCAGCATTCATTGAATGAGTTGCCTATGCCAGCAAACCTGGAAAGCTGGCAAAAAATGTATCACTAGCAACAATGCCTTGCTGAAGGAAGAGAGCTAGTGAAGAGTGAAAAATGCTGGAATCCAGCATCAATAAGAAGGTCTTAAGCAGTCAGATCTGCTAAATGTCTGTAGTTTTTATGTGCTAGAGATTTACAGCAAAAAAATCCAGTTTTCTATATGGACTTACACAATTCTTTTAGACTACTTGTTCTATTTTCCACAATTTCATACTATACACCAAATTAATTTCTCAGGAAAAATACAAACCAACATTACCAGAGAAAACTTAGTATTCTTTTTAATCAAAAGGCATTAAAAATAAAGAAAAACATTACAATCTGCATGGTCCTCATTCCAACAAGATTCAAGGACTAAGAGATAGGACATATAAGGAAGAGACAGAAACATTTACATACATGGGGAAAGAAAAGACCCAAAGGGCAGTAATAATCTATAAATATTTTTGAGGTAACAATATACACGAAGTAAGGGAATTCATGGTCTCAGAATACAGGAATATAGGAATAAAAATGGTAATACAAGGAGAAGTTAAAGGAAGAAAAGTTTCATCTCCAGATTTAGAGAAAAATACATTAAATGGCAAATGTTACACACAAAGAGAAGATGATGATAAAACAGCAACTGGAAATGCAGAAGAGAGTGTTTAGAATATTGAAGTTCCGGGATAATTATGTTTATAATTTATTTCCAGTCATTGTAAAGTCCCTTATCCTCTATGACTAAGACTTTTAGAAGACTCAGGTTATTTAAAAGCAGATTTCCTACTGATTTTTAATTAGTTGTATTCTCTTCTATAATATAGTTTTCTTTTCACACATTTTGTAGCAGGATATTCTGATACTGTAGGTTTTGAAGAATTCCTTGTTCTCGTCTTCTCACATTTCTTTTCCAGTTTACGCTAAGCTTCTTATAAGAAATGGAAATTACCCAATGATCTTTCTTATATCAGTAAAAAGTTTTTAGTAACACTGTTTTAAAGCAAACTTTAGCACAAAATTTTAAAGGAAAGCAAATCAAGGAGTAGGAATAATCTTCATTTAATGAATGGTTATTCATTAAATGAAGATTATTCCTACTCCTTGATTTGGAGATTTATGCATTAAAAAAATATATATGTATCTTCTCCTTGAAGAAATAAGACAAAATCGACCACTACGTCTTCAGCAAAGTTAACACCAAAACAATACACTTGAGTCCTTTTTTTTTTTTTAACTCCAATTATTCACAGCTCACTGTTGTTCAAGTCTGATATTTTAAAATGATGAAGAAAAAAAGACGAAAAGTAAAACATAAAAATTTTTAAGACTACATTTCTGTATTTACTGAAATTTTAAGCTTATTTCTGCACAGAAGCTGATATGCAAATTTTGTTCTTGTTCTCAAGCACTGTTTGGAATAATATTTTCAACTGAACATATTTTTAAGAATAACATTAAAAAATATTCTTAACAGTAAGATAGGAAAGTTACTGTTACCAAGGGTGACCTCAAAACCTGAATAGATGTCAAGCTATGACATCTTAAGATTCCTTTAACCTCGGTCTCATGTTAATAGGTTTATCTCACAGCTACATGCAATCACTTTTATAAGGAGATCTTTAAAGAAAAATACTCATGTGAATTTCCAATAAATTTCTCTAAAATTATTTGGGATTTTGCACATTTCAGTTATAATCAACAGACAAATATGACTGATCAATGCAACATTTCAAAGAAAAGGAATAAGATCACATACGTCTTACTATTTTACAAGAGACAGAGCCTTCTAACTGCAAGAGATAAGGACAGAATTCTTCACATGTATGTGCATGCCTGCATAGAAAACTTTCCTTTTATTTAATTATTTTTTATTATCAATTATATATTCCCCTATTTATATTTTTCATTATTTCTTTTGGATAGTTGAGGGTTTTAGTTGATAGTTGATTTCATATACTCACCATGTTAAAGACATCATGCTAACTCAGCTTACACACTAGCTGGACTGATTTTTGGCTGAACATTGGGAAGGAATAATATTTTTGCATCCAGATCAATCTTTTAACATATGGTGGTTCCTTATTCCTTTTCATCATTAAATCACATCATTTCCTTCCTTCAGAAGAAACTCAATTTAAATGGGGCAGATTTCCATACCATTATCAGTCAACCACAAAATATTGTTTTCCAGTTATCTGTTTTATAGAGCTGTAGTTTCAATTACCTAAACTAGGACACAAAAATTTTTCCACAATAGTTATCATCCAAGTAAATCTAAATCTAAACAATACTGAATAAATACATATTCGCTGTTTGAAAGAACAATACACTATATGTAAAAAGTTGGAGATGGTGTCTGCAACAACTGCATTCAAATCCAGAGAAAATGAGAAAATGAGTAATGAGTTATGTCTTTTAAGAAAGAATAGGTATTTATTTGTCTTTTGAACAAGAACCAATGCAAGTGGCCAAACAGCTGTTATAATTTGTAATTAGAAGTTTAAGATATGTTTTACTTGGCAAAATAATCAGTCAAATATTTTTAGTTTTCTGTGTTTACGAGGATGTGAATTCACACAAAAATTTACACATACTTATCTACTGTTTCTGTGTTTTCCAATGACTAGGTTATAAAAAAAAAAACATTCTGCTGCTTCAGCCCAGTAGGTAATGTATGCTACTTGTACCTGTACATGTGTCTGCATTTAGAATTTTGACTTGCATAGCATTGGATCCAATATTTGCAACGTGGAACTACAACGGATTTTTTTTTAATGCCTCTAAACTGGCTGCAAGGCCTGAACAAAAACTATTTTTTCACTTTGTATCCACAATTTTTTTCTCCTATCCCTTGAAGACTTACACTGATTTTAGTAAGTACCTGGATATCTATGGTTATCATCATGGCCTTCCTTCATCTTCATTCAGGACTCAGATAATTGGATTGAAGTGTTTAATGCTTTGAAAATCTGTGCAAGAATAACCAAATAATTGCCTACAGTATTTTCTAAAATAGAACAAAAGATTTTTTCTACAAATGAAAAAACCTCCTAGTTTTATGAGTTTTAAAGCAGGTCCTTTGTTTTGAACATGTTTGAGTGTCATTTTGAATGCTGGCAGTTTTGCTGATTTTTCAATAATTGGAGGAATCTTTGACAGAGCTTAGGTTTTCCTTCTGTGATATGTCTGGATGGACAAGACAGACATATTTTTTTTTTCTCTTCAAAGGACCAGGATTTGTTTATAAAAAGAAAAGAGAATGAAGAGACTATTATCTTTTTTATCTTTTATTTGTAATAGATGTATGAAGACAGCATCCTGCTAGAGAACTAAGCTGACCCCTTCTGATCTAAGAATCCATGACTACAGCTTGTTCTTTGAAAGTGATTGAGACATTAAGCCACTTGCTAGCCTGCTTAGCCTCCAGACAAAGAAGACAGGATTGTACTTTCAACATGATTGAATCAAAAACATAGTCTCATCTGTTTCTTAAGAATGACAATCTAAAAAGAAAACCTAAAATAGATACTAGTACAATCACCACCTTTTCACAGAATCCTGATTTTCTTAAAAGAAATCAGTTTGACACCACTGAATATGCCATACTTTTGGAAGACATGTATCTAAAATACTATGCTAATGTAACATTAATAAAAGATAGATAATATCTCCCTTTAAAAGAGAGAATGCCTATGTTAGAAGTTTGCATCATCTGTAGCCAAACAGTTTTTAAAATTTTGACTTTACAACTGGGTATCACAACAAACCAGCATGTGTAAAACAGTCCAACTATCATGATTTAAATGTCACTAAATGTTAACACAAGGAACATTGAATTGTTACTGAATCAATACGTTTGTAGTTTCCTGGACATTTGATGTAAATCCTCTCTGTTGCATTGCAGAAGCCTCCATCAGGGGTTGATTTATACTTGTATGGTGTTTTGCAGAGACTAAATTATACGTAGCAGCCAATGCAGGCTGGCAAAATTATCTTAAAGAAAAGGAAGATAAACCTCCAAGGGTCTATATTCTAGCAATATGCTTAAT
Source organism: Crypturellus undulatus (assembly GCA_013389825.1). Lineage (NCBI taxonomy): Eukaryota > Metazoa > Chordata > Aves > Tinamiformes > Tinamidae > Crypturellus > Crypturellus undulatus. The sequence goes on along the minus strand of VWPW01006697.1, from coordinate 20,268 downwards.
TATTCCATGGAATATAATTAATGCTTGAAATCCCTTCAGAGTTCTGAATAAACATGTATTTCGCACTTTACATAAGAGAACTTCATTTATCTGGATGATGCAACATAACAATAGCAACACTGGTCTGGAGGATCCGCAACACTATTTTTTACTCAAATTATTGCTAAACTATATTTTTCTTTGACCTTTTTCAGCTGTTCTATACTTCTTTCCTCAATAGTTTTGGCTAGAAAATCTCTATCAGTGACTTTTTTGATTTTACCACATTATACATATCTATGTGGGTCAGTGAAAAAAGAAGGTCAGACCTGGAGTCAGACTTACAAAGACCTACAGACCTACAGAGGAATTTTGACTTCAAAACCTTTACTCCACTTTTCAGAAATTTTATTTTTTAAGTTAAATTTCATGAAATTCCAAGTTACAATTCCACCATTATTTAAAATAATTGCACACGAACACACACAAACTAAAGAAAAAAAAAGAAAAATATGCACACATCATACCTAGGGTTTTTTTGATCCTCAGTGAACAAGCATTCTCTTTGCTTTCCTTTATGGCCAAAAAAAAATCCCATATTGCTACAGAATGTTTTTGCTATATCCTTCTCTTTCTTCCATCCAGAAAATTCTAACTCAAATAATATAAAGGACATACTCTAAAGCAAAGAAAAATTTGTCATCATTTCAGAAGTTTCCAGTGCAATCATCTGAAGGTGCGAGTGTACTGTAGAGACTGATATGCAAGTACAATCTTTCTTCTATCTTTCAGGAGATGTATTACAGAAATATATTATTTAATGATAAAAAAACATTTGAAAGCCATCAGCTTAGATCTCTGTCTCAGTCAGAAATTTACAGATCATTTTGTTCAACTATATCTAGTCTTTCAGGCTTTCCAATTAGGAAATATTTTTCCCAATTAAGCAAGATAGATTTTATATCACGTTACCTTTTTCTTTGCTAGGAAAATTAACAGACTAATCACAATCTCTCCGTAGTACTAGCTTCCAATCTTATCTTGTAAATTAGAGAAGGACAAATAGAAAAAAGTAGCAGAATATACAAATGTACTGGTCTTCAGAAGTGCTAACGACCTTTGGGGTCCAGCAAAATTTATCGTACAAGTCTAACTCGTCTATTGATAATTTAGGGATGAAACAGATAATGTTTTGTTTAAAAAAGCCTCAACTACAACTTCCTGAAAATATTTAAACATGGAGCTCTGAAGCTTCATATCATAAGCTATCGCGTTTTACTACCTCTTCATGGACACTAAGTGATTTTCTTTTTACTAGCTAGCAGGATCATTTACCCAATATACATCACAGAATATTCCTTTATTCTATCTTTGAAAATCAATTTCTTTCTTACTTCATTTGCTGTGAGCATGGTTGTGTGTGCTGCAGTTAATGTATTCAGATTTCCTACAGTAAATAATCTGAGGCTCCTGCTTGTTTGGTATTCTATTGTTAACCACTCATTTCTCTTGTAGACTAGATAGATAGGACGAACAAGCTGTTGGTCTTTAAAATAATTTTCATACTTCCTTTCATTTTTCTAGAATAAAAAACACTAAGGTTGTCCTGGATGTCTTGTGATGTTTTCAGACAGCATTTTTCTAACAAATAAGGTAGAAATGACCATCATTTTATATTGTCTTTTTACTTTCATTAAATCAATACAAACTAAAGGGCAATTCTAGTCATTCCACAAATGTGCTAATGGAGTAGAGCTGTGTGGACAAAAGCAGTGCAAAGACCAGCCTAGTGACATATATCTCTGGTTTGCTTCTTCCAATACATAAAATATGTTTGAATGATTGAATTAGCTCTGACATTTATAAAGCCTAACTTCCTTTTGGATGATAAAGCATTGCCTGTAGAATAATCTTTTATTGTTCCAGTCTGCAGCAGTGAGCAGAAGTGATTTTCCCACAGTCATTAATGAGCCAATGGAAAAATAAAAAAGGATTCCACCTTAGTACTTCTCTTCAGTGCTTCACTCTGTCCACAGATTAATGTCTTTTGTTTCTAATGACTTTTGTTTCTAATACATATGTAATCTTCCATGTTTCTCCCTCAGCTGCCTTCCCTGATTAACTCTTTAACTTAACTTAACTTTTCCACATTAGTCTAACTGCACTTTTCTTCATTCTTTACCACTACATTTTCCTGTATCCTGCTCCAAGCTTTTCACTTCAGCACACCCTGATTTCATTGTAGGTTTTTCTCCTTTTTGCTTTTGAGTCCCTTCCTCCTGCAGCATCTTTTCCCATCTTACTCATCAAGTATCTGTAAATGGTGCATTTTTTAAAGACTTGTAGTGCTTTCCCACTCTGTTGAGGTTTTTTTTTTTAACTATCAATTACAAGCAAACTTAAATCTTTGGAAATTTTCTCTTCAACACAATCTACACAGCAAATTACAGATTTTGCAATAAATAATCTTACAGCTGAATTACAAAATCTATAAGTAGGTTACTTAACATCACAAAACAATACCTCTACTCCTCACTTGTTCTTACAAAACTTGTTCTTTTTTCATCAAGGAAAAAGTCTATGCCTCTTCAAAAAATAATTCCAACATATATTTCTATGTATGTTTTATCCTTTGCTTGACTAAATAACTTTACAAATGAACTAAACAGAGTTTTTCTCAATTTAATTTAGTTTTGGTATTTGAAGTAAATTATATATAGCTGATCTCAAGGTTCAGTTAAAGACAGCAGACAGTAATACATAGTGTACTATGTTGGAAAGAAGCAAGGGAAAACTACATATACTGACATTTGAAACAGTGGTACATGTTTCTTTCCAAAGCACACTTGAAATTCCAAAGGGATATCAAGACTTCAGTTGCAGAACTATCTGAAAAATCAGGCAGTAACCAGAGTACAACGCCTTCTCACAGTTTCATGCAGTTGACAAATGTATTACTCAATAATACTCTACATTTCCTAATTTTAATATTTAATTGCATGCAAGACTAGAAAACAATTGACATAATCAGTTAGCACCTAAACTATGAGTAGAATACAGACCTTTTCATTAACTCTTCCCTACCCATCCTTACAGAGCATAAGGTTCTCCCACAGCTCAAGTCATCACATTTTTTTTTGTATTTTAGATTTCTCTCTATCGCATGTTCTCTTGCAATTCCATTGTAAGATATGGAAGGCTGAGGAAACTGAAGGTGGAAATGCATTTATCAATAATTTTATTTTTAAATCCATTTGAAGGAAGATCCCAAAATAATACAGTCTAGTTGAGACAGTATTTGCTTCTCATATGAGGCTTAAACAGATGAGTTTCTGATAATTTTGTATATTTTTTTGTATAATTTTGTAAATAGATTAAAACAATACTCCTATCAATGTGTAGTAAAATCCCATATTGATTCCACTTTATATCTAGAATGAATCTAGAGGCTAAAGCATAATCATTGACTATTCTAATAATGTGCAATAGCATTGTTTAGCATTTACTACCAAAATCTACAACACGACCTTTCAGGTCCAGCACAATCTGCAACTAATCTATTATCCCTTTCCTAAAAATTCTTCTATCAATAACTCTCCAAATCATAAATGCTGACATAGGAAAAAAAAATACCTGCAGACAAGTAGTTAAAAAGATGATTACTGCAAAAGTCACAGAGCCCTATAAGGAATTCTCCAATGTCTTCCACAGACTAAGCTACTAAAAAGGTGAATACCAAATTAAAACACAACAGGTAAGTAATATTCATTACCTGTCTATTAAGGAAAATTAGCTTAAACTAAAATTTAGCTGATTTGTGGAAAATTCTGAGTACTATTGAAGTCTACACAAAAATCTAAATACATTATTTTTTCATAGATGAAATATGTCAAATATTTCGTCATATACGTCAAAAAAACGTGCTGGAAATGTTGTAGGTGAAATTGGATGAGAGAGACCTACATAGTCAAAATAAACTAGATGTTACCTGCTAGTATGTTTCGTTTCACTTTTCAAATGTTTTGATCCAGTTCTGGAAATCAGAAAAAATATCCAGTTGCAGCTGATTTCCAGTAAGCTAAGTATACAGTGATAGGGGGGAAAGGGTGTCTGGAGGGATCTTTAGGAAATTCCTATCGATCAGGTATGTTTTTATTAGGGCTAGTGACCTTCAAAAAATCGGACAATTTTAAAAGAGTAAAAGGAAAAGATATTGGTCACAGAACTGGAAAAATACAGAATTGACCCCATAGAAAACTTGACTAGATGTAAGATGAATAGTGATGATATTTAAAATATATAGAGATGTCTATTTTACAGTTTGAATTTAGCAAGTTTTATACATGGGGTGAAATATATAATGAAGTTAATTTTAAACCTACTTACCTATGACCTTTAAAGAAAGCTGTGGAAGATGTCATTGACTGACAACATAAAATGTAGATTTAGATAAGTTAAGTGCCAATATATTAAAGAAAAAATGAATTCTTTATTCTGCATGGGAATGCATGGCAAATAATGGAGGAATACCAACCAGTCATCATTTACTAAAATATGGCTACAGGAAACATACACCTAGACACAATATTAATATATAGATTATTCTTGTTAGTTCTCCCATGATTTGTTTCACACTTGCAATAAGCAAAAATATTGAAACAGGCTTGAAAAAATTTAGTAAATTATATAGCATTATCAAGGTACATTGCAACCAAAATCACAAATATATGGCAACCAAATGGTATCTTAATCAATTGAAAAAATACATACAATAGTGATTTTATCAAGGTAGTAAACAAATCAATATCACTTAAAAAATTTATTATTAAAATATGACATTCATATTGAGAGGTATCCTTAAAAAAAGAAAAGATATTTCATGTTTAACTCAGGAATGTTCTGTACTTTATAAACTTTATAAAGACTGTCTTGGAGAAAAGAGATTGACCCTATATTTTAGTTTCATTTATCCTTTAAGAAATATACTTTTAAATTATTACTTTTGCCCTTTTCAAAAGGTTGACGTCTCAGTATTCTAGCAATGTTTATAAGTTAACACCTGTCCACCTTCTAGAACCTTAACTGTGTAAAAAATATAACAAATTGATTTTATCAATATTTTGGATGAATGCTTAGTTATGGTTTCAGAGTGCAATGGGTTATTACAGATTGAACAGCTCATGCAGGATTGCAGGATGATACACCAGGGCAATAATTATCTATTTCATGTTAGAACCATACAGTGCAGCAGGAAATAACAAAGACTTTTATTTTTTATTTTTTGACAAGCACAGAAACATAACATCAAATTATATTATTTTATTTTCTCAAATAATTGTGAGCTGGGGCAAAGAACAAACATATGAACACAACAATAAAAAGAGGAAAAATAATAAGAGGGATCTATAAGAGAGCTATAAAGCATTGCAGTACAGAGCAGTAGCTATATCGACTGAAAAGTGTCAGTCAATCAGGTAAGAGTAACGTTATTTATCATGATAAAGATTTTACAGAAATATAAATTTAGCAGAAAAAAGAAGTGGATGATCAAGACATGTCAAGTACATGATGGATGATTAAGATATGTTTTGAACTTTGAAATTCAAGTAGGCATTTCAGTCGTATCCAAGCATTAGCGTTGACCTTCCTATCTCTATTCCTCTTCTTCCAGGAGCTGAATTAGGAATTTCTTTTGAATACTTGCAATACCAGAAACTATAATACATAAAATGACATTTTCTTTTTCAAATATGGTACTTCAATTACCATAATTTGGATTGTTAAGAGTCCCAAAATCCAGAAGTACATTGTGGAAAATATGTAAAGGCCATTTTAAGGAAGACTTTAGAGTAAGAAATACAATTATAATATATAAGCCATGCACCAGCTGAAAAAAAATTGCAATCATCATCAAAGTAGCAATTAGTAACTTCATGTCAAAGCTACAAAACATGCAGAAAGAATTCTACTACTCTTTGAATGCAGTGGATCTAAACAGCAACATTTAAGTAGTTTTGAAATGAGACACTATTACAGCTATATCTATTTAATTCTTATCATTTCAAAGTTCTAAAAATTTTCTATAAATCACCAAAACAGAAATGTAAATATAGTATAAATATGACTACACCAAAAGAAAAGCATGTATTATTCCAATTGCATGATCATGACAATAGCAGTGTGAAGACAATATGTACTCAAAATCAGATTCTCTGAATATATCATGTACCTTCCATGGACACATTATTAATAAAAATGCAGGACTGTCTCTTTGGTTAGCTTCAAACCTGAGAGATTATATTGGGCATTAAACAAATCCTTACATAAGAGAGATACTTCCAAGTGAGATCTGAAATCTTGTTTTGAAACTATTTGTACAATGTCTCAGGGAGTGCCTGGGTTAAATAAGAGAAGATGAATATGAAGCCCTGTTCTTACTTATTAGTTTAACAGACTTTGAATAAACTAAGCTAAACTAAATTAAAAGCCTGCGAGGATTAATTGTGTTTACAAAGACAGGAAGACATAATTTGCCCAAATCATCTGAAAACTTCCCAACAATCTATTAGCTGCAGAAAACAGGTAGAACTATTTACAACCCACAGTACGTTTTTTCCATATCTATCTTAAATCATTTTAAGATATTATACCTGTTGAAGGGCAAGCTTTTCCCCTTCAATATTTTTCCATCCTAGAACAACCACTGACCACTGATTACTGAGACGCACATAAGGATAACTTATGTTATTCATATTCTGTCTTTTAAAACACAAAATTGTTACCTAAGTATGAAGCGAAGGGTAGAAGCAATGAATAGACTCTTCATACTCAAACACAACCAATTGTAATTATTTCTTATTCTTAACAGGTCCATGGATGCTGCAGGTAGCTGTCAGAAACCTCTGATGAGCAATAAGACCAGGCCCAGGTCTTATTCTAATTCTGAGTTAACAGTTTGGTTGGGTGGCAGACTTTAAATTGAATAAAGTGTCTTAATACACTGAAGTTCAATTGTCAAATCTTCTGCTCAGTCAGGCAGTTTTATAAATGCAATAGCAAAAGATATACTGATTAAGACTACCCTGATTCTAGAACATCGCCACGCGTGTATTTTGAATGCATTTTCCTGTCCTAAGTTGAGATATCAGTGTAATTTAGCTATACCAGTGTAACTTTTTCTTTCTCCCATATACTATTTGCCATTGTATATGCAATTATAATGTATATTTTACTCGTTATGGCATTAAGAATTTATTTAATGTTTAGCTATAACTTTTATTTTGGTTTTACTTAGAATATTGTATTATTTATAAATGTTTCTCTTTTTTGTTTGTTTTTTTGTTTTTTATATCTCATATTAAAAATTCCAGGACAGGGTAACCTTGATGCATGCATTCATCTCTTCACCTGCAATAGTTTTTGTACAGAGCATTAATCACTGTAACTGCTAAATTAGCCTTATTAAATTGTCTTCTTTGTGTCTAAAAATAGCAGTGTGGTCTGAGCACATTTTAAACAGAAATGCATAAAGAAATCTGAAACCTGCTAAAAGTTAGGTTCAGGAATTAAAACATTTTAGATAAATACCATAACATCCTCAATTGCAAATGCCATATTCTGCACAAATGTGTCCCCAAAGATTCCTCTGAACAAAATTCCTTACTATATGCCTTACTAACCTTCCTTACATCTCTGACTTCCTACTGCATTTTCATTATTCCCTTCAAGCCTGTGTTACCCCAAGAATATTCTCCTTTTTTGGCCTCTTCTGTCTCTCCTCATCTCCCTCGATATTTTTTTCTAGTAAATTGTTTCTTTTTGAGATACAATAATGAATTTGTTAAGTAACTGCATGGTGCGAATACTTAGAGAATGGCTGTTTGAGCTGTAACACCTGATATGACTTTATATATATTTCCCTACATTACAGAGATATACAAAGTATATTTCAATGCAAAGTTTCTTGATCTCTATCAGTCAGTTTTCTACAGCAATATAGTGATATATCTCTCTGCCTATGTGTGTGCGTGCATCAGGATGATTCAGCTACAACCAAGACAACAGAAATCAAGCAGCATTGAACTATTCTATCAGTTATAGGTAGAATATATTTCTGCAGTATTTCTATCTATAAAAATATCTTTTCTGCACTATTTCTATCAATTATAGAGAGTAAGTAGCTGCTATGGAAAGACACAAGTCAGGAAAACAGGAGCTGCTAGGAATATCTATAAGATTATCAGAATTGAGATGATGAGATTGAATTTCCTCTAGATCATTGCAAAGGTTGCAATGATTGTTCATATTTTGTCAATTAAATTATTTCTGACAAATTTTCATATCTCATTTTTTTCCCTGTCTACAGGTCCTTAGTTCATGAAGTGCTGTTAATATATTCACAACAGAGTTATGAAATTACCACAAAATTCAGCTAGAAAATAAATCTCAAATCATTGTTGTGACCCTGGAAGCTCCAATCTTAATGATTACTCTTTAGTTGGAAATCGAAACTTATTAATTGGTAATTGAAACTTATCACTGTGATCAGTCTGTCCACTGAAAAAGCAGCTCAGGAAATGCTCCAGACTACTGTAGTGAGCTAAATAAAATTCTCAAACGATCTGTAAAATGTGTTATTCCACAAATAATTTTAAAATACAAATTCATTTATGTGAATCTTATTCTGCTCTCTCAATAGCTTGAGACAATTCTCAAGCAGAGATGCAAGTGTTTATTTTGTATATTATTAGTCACAAATTATTCACCTGGCTGCATTCTCCTCCTCATTTCAGTTGAAATAACAGACTAAGCAAATCTTGCAGCAGTCTCACTTCAATATTAGCTTAATTAGCCAGTCCTTTTCACTCAGTCTTTTCTACTCCAGAAAGCATTTTTGATTCTTGTTAGGACCCATCTTGGATGGATTCAGTGGAAAAAAATAATATCCTGTTCCACTGACATAATAACAGTTCCACATAATAATAACAAACAGTAATAACAAACAGTAATAACAGTAATAATAAGTCTACATTAAGTTATTAAATAAGCCAACACAGCAATACAACTTACAAAAGAATTTCATTCAATAAGTATATTCAATGACAAAAAAATACAATATATAGTATCAAACATGTAGAAAAATACCATTAAATATGTAATCTAAAGGATAGAGCAGAATGATTATATTTATTTCAATGTTTTGATTTTGCATTATCTCTATATAAAGAATTATTTATGTCTGTTCAAGATAGCAACAAAATAAAAAAGAAAATATAAATCAATGAAAATATAGAAATTTGTGTAATATTTTTGCTAATGTTTGAAATGAAGTCTCTTTCATATTTACTTTAATAATGTCTGGTCTTCTGAAAGCAAGATTCTTTAAGTGATTACTTTTAGCTAGCATGATGCAGGTGATTTGGTTATCTGTCATTAAACCCAGCTATACCATCTTTCACTATAAGATCCTAAGCATCATTGATGTCAGTCAGTTTCACTAGAAAAGTCCCTGTTCTTTTGGTCTGCAGGAATTCTGAAAATATTCTCCCTGTAAGCTATAAATTTCCACTACTGTGTCCCTGATTTCCATCCTTCCTATTATCATAGAATCTTGGTATTGCTTATTACAGTTGCACATCTAAAGTTTCTGGAAACAATACTTATGTGTAAAATGCGTGCATGACATAAGTGTTCCTCTGGCTATTTTAAAACACCTCCTGAAAGGAAATGTTCAATAGACAGGAGTCCATTAGGAATACTGACGCCATTGACATCCCTTAAAATTCTGGAATAAATACTCAGGACCGTTTTTAAAACAACTTAGTACACTTTAGAGTTTATATAGATGAAACACACACCCGTCAAAGATTGACGATGTTACAAAGAGGTCAATTTCAGCTAAATTTCTATACATCCTTGTGGTACACAGTTAAATTGTAAACTTTTTTTCTACCTGAAAAGGCAAGACAAGATACGGAGTAAATAATGAACAAGCTATGGTAAACATAGCCACAGCAAAACCAGCTATGTTAAATCACCTACCTCCTGAAATTCATAAATACAGAGGATGTCTAATTTATGTGGGTAGTACTCTAATTTTTGTGAGTAGCAAAAGAAGACACAAGATATCTCACTACATAATGAACACACAACATTTAAAACACTATATCTGAGAAAAATATGGCGATAAAGTAATCATTTCTATTAGTTTTGCCCTGAGTCCTCACAAGAATCTGTGGAAACTTATTTTGATTTAAAGTAGTAATTAATGCATAAGCCCAACTAAGAAGCATGGAAGTAGAGCCTTTTGTAGCACTGAATTTTCCTTTTGAGAAGTTTTCCTTTTGAGAGGTGCCTCCACCCCAAACCAGATCAGGATCCAGAAAAGTGATCCTGGTTTCCTGCAAGGAGGATCATAACATTCAGCACTTGTGCTAATCCCCAAGACTCCCTGAGGACGAGACACCAGCTTCAAGAAAATGATAAATCAGCTCTATTGTCTTGAATCCTACCACAGAACATTCATGATTTGTTTTTTCTTAACCCGGGACTTTCCATAATTGTGATTGTTTTACAGCATGGAGTGTTCCCCAGTAAATTTTGATACTCCAAATCCTTAAAAGAAGAAGTTGGTAACATGTGAAGATAGATGTACACAATCAATCATTCAACATTTATATGATTTAATTACATATCATAAAATATAAACTTCAGAGTAAAACTTTCTTTTTCTGAACACTTATGATTGAGAAAGTGCTAAGAAAACAAATTTGAATCTTAGCTTCATCCAAAGTAAATAAAATGGAAAACAGGCTTCAAAGTTTAGATGTACATCTATGTGTGTACACATAGGTACAAAGATACTTCAATATTGTTTCAAAATATCTACAAATTTATCTTAAAGAAGATACTGTCAGTACTGTCAAATTTTTACTGGATTTTGGGTTGTTTTTAAATCTGAGAAGAAAGATTAAAAGCAATTAAAATTTAGAATTCGTTTCAAAAAAGAGAAGGCTAAAACTCTGTATCAGTGGATCAGAGAGTATATGGGCAAGTTAGTTGAAGAGAAACTGCATTTTTCATTTCCCCAAAACTCTTGCTGGTGAACAGCCTTGTGATAGGTTTTCCTGTTACTCATGCTTTCATTAAGACTGTCAGGCATGGGAACCTTTGCCATTCACACACAAATTGTTTGCTTTCTTCTTTCTCTCTCAGCTCTCTCGTCTGAAAATGATGGAAAACACCAACTCTGTTAAAAGTTAGTATTTTTAAAAAAGAAGCATTGAAAGATATAATTAATAATTTCAAGAAGATATTATAGTGTATAAAATCATTTGTGATATCTAACAATCCAGCTAATTAAACTAAGAGTTTGAAAATATTATTATTCACAGTCACATTTAGATTAATAGATTAAAAAAAGAAATTCTTTATAATTAAAATAAAGTTGTTTATATCTTGAACAGAAATTGCTAGGAAGAACTAGCTTTTAGAAGTAATATTTAGAGAAGCTGAAATATTTTCAAAGAATTTTGAAAAATGTTTCCCTCAAACACATTACCCTGTTTCTCCTGAAATATGAAAGAAAAACAGCCAAAAGAATAACTCTCCTTTATAGGATATAAATCTTACAATTTAATATGCATACAGATTTGCAATCATTGTATACTTTAAAGGCAAAAAGGGAGGCTGAGTTTAGCTGTATCTGAAATTATACACTAAGTAATGCAAAAATAGAAATAGGTTGAAGCATATATTAAAATATTCCTTGTTCAAATGCATTTACATTTTAAGACATATAAAAGAAAATCTAAAATTAATTTGAGCCAAGTTAATCTCTTTCAAAGATTAAATTCATCCCTTTGAAAAGGAAAAAAAAAAGTCCAAAACATGTATTTTACCAATAATAACTATGAACTTGAGAATTATATGCTTATCAGAACTGTATGAATTTTTAAAAAAGATACTAATATTGATTCTAGGAATTGGCACATTAAAAATCTTAACAGAAGTATCATAGAAAAAAAAATGTGGAGAAAATTCTTTGAGAGAACAAAAAAAGTTGTGACAAGGAGAAAAGAAATCACAGCAGTTGTGCAAAAAAAGAATTTTTGTCAAAGTCCAGCTGATTAAAACAGCTAATCTATAAGGAGTGCAGAACTAGTAACTAGTAACTATAATATAAGTTAGTTTTTCAAAAAAATGTTTCTAAAAGTACATTATTAAAAAAAAAAAAGTAGATATTATATTGCACGCTTAAATAACAGTGTCACCAATGTTGCTTATAAACCAAATCCTAATATGGAGAGAAGGACAGACAAATCATATTTAGAAGTCACAAGATGGAAGAGATATCTCACCTAAATTTACAATACCTGTAACTGAATTCAGCAGTCACAGTTAAGGAACCACTTTATAAACAATAGAAATAAAAACAATTATGGAACTGGATGCAATTCATTTCAAGCTCACAGAGAGATGCTAGTTAGTCAGAGGAATGAGCCTTGGAAGTGCTATTAATGAGAGCTTAGACACTGCATCATTTGTAGGTATCTACAGGAAAAAAATGCAAAAGAAAGAGGCATGAAAATACCACTTGGTAGAGCAAGTTCTGCCTTAAAAATCACTGTCATGTAGGAGTTAATTAAGACTGTGTTCCACATTGGACAATCATGTAGCAAGTTCCAATGATGACAGCGGTTTCAGAATCATAAATTCAGACAAGCCATAAGGCAACCGAGACAACTGAAAAACAACATCTGAAAAGGAACAAAACTGGAAACTGTGAAATTATACAGAAATATGTATCTTTTTTTATTCAGGTTTAGGGATAATGTTTTCAAATTACAGTTTTGCATGCAGTGGTGAATTCTGATGGACCTTAAAATCAGACAGCTTCTGTCTTTCTAATGTATAACAGCAAAATGCTTACCTTTGGTAATTAATTTGAAATATTGTAGTAGGGCAATGACTCAAACAAAAAAGATGACAGAAATAACACAGAAGAAGATATTAAAAAGTTGGGACATTCTTGCTAGATAATGTATCTGACCATTTCATTTAAGAAGTGTTAACATAAACAGATAACAATCTGAGAAAAGCTATAAAGTAAATGGAGATTTAAGTGTTTTATTCCAAAGCAACATCCATATATTACTTTGTCTAGAAAGGGACAAAAAAAAGGCACTCTAAAAATCTAAGCAATCTAAAAAATTGGATAACTTTGGTTTGATATTTTACTTCCGTCTGTATTCAGAAATAGATAATTGCGTCAATGTCCACAACATCAATATGGGATTTCACAGGAGCGTTCACTAAAGAGATCAAGCGACTCCACCTCTCTGATTCCTTTAGTCAGTCTCTCTGACGATGCAAAAAGACAATATTGTAGCAGCTTATGCTCATTTAACATTTGGAAGATTGTTTTCCTTTTCTCATTCCCCACAGCCATATGGATTAGAAACTCATTTATTTCTCTTTGTTATGAAAACACAATCTGAAGCAGAAGCATGTAGCAAATTCAAAAAGAAGGATAATTATGCAACAAGTAAGCCACTGCATAATCTCATTATACCATAGATGGAGTTTGACAATAACAGAGTGACAAGAACATTTAGAATTAAAAATCAGCCAAATTAAAATGCATAAAATGAAATACATTTTAGCACATTGCTTAACTGCATCAAGAAACCACTGAAGCCCAAAGCTTAGTAAGTTTCAAAAATGAATTTGTTCTTGGTATGTTTAAAAGAAGGATAGAAGTAACACTTGACAGGATAAAATCACAGTCTTCAGTCCAGAGTGGTAACCATTATTGGTCAAGGAAAGTTGCAATTGTGTGTTAGGGAGTAAAACTATCATTCAATGTTCTGTGATATAGATATCAAGAATCTCACTTGAATTTCTAGGAGTTAATAGGAATTAAATAGATTGGAACGTCAGAAATTAGATTCTGAATTACAGAGGAACAACTCAGGAAGACTCAGGAATTTGTTTGGTTTAGAGTTTGATTTCTTTGTGCTACTTCTTTCTAAAAACAGACTAAATGTTCCAGAAAAACAGAGCATATAGTGATATATTTTATTTCTAATTAAAAAACAAGTTTAACACATTAACATTAAAATTCTGGGAAAATAACCTTGCCATACATAATAAAAAAAAAAAAAGATTTTTAGTCTTCAGCATATATGCTTGCAGCTCTTAATGGAATAATCATAAGACTATTAAAAAGCTGTTTGTTTTTTAAGGCCCTTTATCTGGTCCAAAACTAAATTAGGTTTTATATTTAATTATTTACTTTAAACTCTTTCAGTGTTGCTCCTTAAGTAACATTGTTTTGCTTGATATATGCTTGCAACAATATATGGAATAAGTACTTTATCTCTTCCATTGAAATCTCATTTCCAATATTAAAGGAACATACCCAAATGCTTTCTTTCTGACGATACTGTTTCCAGTTCCTTCCACTATCGCTGAACATCAGCAGGTAACTGGTTACCCAATCGGAGCTCCCATATCCACCCTGAGTAGCAACAGCAGTAATCTCCGTTCGTTCACCGAGGTCAATCTGAAGCCACTGGTATTTATTGGACACAAGTGGAGACCAACCACCTGCACCTTGACAGGGGAAAAAAGATAGAAAATTACTATTAATAGACGCAAGTTACCAAGAAATTTGTACGATTCAAGATGCATCAATTCTCTCTTGATACTACTTGTCAGTTAGCGTAAAAATGCATATGGATTACTTGGCTCTATATAACCACTTAAAACTATAAATAGTCACAGTGGATTTCCTTTATTCCTTATCTCTCTTTAAAATTAACTTTCGTTATGGATTGTTCTGAGTAACTTTTATTCAATTTGGCAATGTTTTTCCAGTAAATAGAGTAGATTTATATTTGTTTTATAGATCCCTATTTCTGTTACTTCCTAAATGCTACAGAAACTACTGAGGTTTCTTCCAAGCTGAATGATTCAGTATGGTTTTGTGTTTCAAAAGGGTTGAATATACAAGCACATACATGAAGTAAGAAAGCACAATTAGGTGATAAACCTGTGGATCTCTTTTAAAATAACCAATTTCTACACAAAACAGAAGAAAGAGTGAAATCTACACACGCATATATTCATCAGGAAATCACACAGAATCACAGAATCAAACAGAATCACAGAAGTGTTAAGGGAAGGGACCTCTAGAGACATCTAGTCCAACTCTGATGGCGTAGGAACATGTAAAGCACATGGTGCAGGGTCACATCCAGGTGAGTTTTGAAGATCTCCAAAGAAGCAGAGACCACAACCTCTCTGGGCAGTCTGTTCCAAGGCTTTGTCATCCCCACAATAGAGAAGGTCTTTCTCACATGCAGATTAAACTTTCTGTGTTTTAATTTACGTCCTATGGATATAAATTGTCTTTGTCCTTTGCCGTCATGAAGAAGAGTTTGGCCCCATCTTCTTTACATGCTCCCCTCAGGTATTTGTTCATATTGTTCAGATCTCCTCTCTATCTTCTCTTCTCCAGGCTAAGCAGGCCTAGATCACTTAGTCTTTCCTCATAAGATAGATGCTTCAGTCCCGTAATCATCATCTTTGTCATTCCTCGCTGGACCCTCTCTAGAAGTTCCACATTCCTCTTGTACTGGGAAGCCCAGTGCACACAATATACCAGATGTGGCCTCACCAGAGCTAAGGAGAGGCGAGGCATTCCCTCCCTTCTCAACCTGCTGGCAATACTTCTCCCAGCGCTGGCCAGGAAGTCATTGGCCTTCTTGGCCATGAGGGCACATTGCTGCCTCATGGTTAATATATTGTCAAAACTTGTCGTCAACCAGGGCTTCCAAATCTCTCTCTGCAGAGTTGCTTTCCAGCAAGTCAACCCCTAATCTGTCCTGGTGCCTGCGGTTATTCCTCCTCAGGTGCAAGATCCTGCACTTGTCCTTATTGAACTTCATGAGGTTCCTCTCAGCCCAACTGTCCAACCAGTCCAGGTCCCTCTGAAGGGCAGCACAGGCCTCGGGAGTGTTAACACCTCCACCCAGTTTGGCATCTTCTTCTGCAAACTGTTCAAAGCTGTAAGCTACCCCCTTATCCAAGTCACCGATTCCTGAGAGCTACCACTGGCCACAGGCCTCCAATTAGACTCGGCCCCATTTGGGGGACAAGGCCCCCAAACCCTTAGAGGCTCCCAACCTTCTGAGCTCTGCCATCCAGCCAGTTCTCAATCCACTTCAATGTCCACTCATCTAACCCACACTTTCACTTCCTGAGCTTCCCCATGAGGACATTACGGGAGACGGTGTTGAAAACACTGCTGAAGTCAAGATAGACAACATCCACAGTGCTCTCCCTTCATCCATTCATCCAGTCACCAGTATATTACTGTAGCAGTATATTACTAGTAAATACTTTGTGTAATATTTTGTGAATAAAACATCACATAGGGTTTAATTCTGCTCAGGATCATGAGCCAGGTCTCAATCGTACTTCCCTTTGAAATATTCCTTACTTATGAATTTAAAAGTGTAATTTAAAAGTTTTTATAACCAAAGTGGTATATTCATCTTATAAAGGAAAAACAGTTCTTTTTTCAGAAAAAAAAAAAGTGTAGTTTCTTTGTTCACATAATTATGCACTAACTAAAACATAATAGAAGTTAAACTTATGATATGAGTTTAAAGATTGCTTATATATTTCACTCTTCATCCAAGCCAGGATTTACAACTTCATGCAAATATTTTGTTTAAAATATTTTGACTTAACTCACAAGGAGTTTATTCTCTTATTCATTTACCTGTGAAAAGAGACAACAGATCAAGAATATACCTATATATGTATATTTAAATCCCTGCTCAGCTATATTCTCCAATTCTGTCTTCTCCTATTGTACAGTGTCAAATAGTATGATCAATAGTTAGTTCATGAAGAAACCACAGAAAATTCAGAAGGTGCAAAAAATTCTGTAGGTGTAAATATATATATGTATATATGTAAATGTATGTACATATGTAAAAATTTCTTCATGAACCACCTATTGGTCATACTACTGGAGACTATTCAGAAAATTAAAAATATATGACAATATATAAATGCATAGACTTTGTCACACCTGTCTGTGCTTCTTGAGGGGATAGGCGTGTGTGTAGGTCTTTAATAACGTAAACTGAATTCTCTTATTGGTGTATATGCTAAAATCTAAAAATGAAGTTAAGTAATATAACAAGAGTTTTAGAAAAATTTGTTTTTATGTACTACTACTTGAATTAGTCAAATGATTATTACATTAAAAACAAAAAATAACTCAGGAAGGCAGTGAAAACATAGATAAATGCCAAAATAGCCACAAGCAAGTTCCTTCATATTCACCTATGTTTTCCACGACAAAAAAGGACATTATCAAGAATAGAAAGTGTCTCCTTATTTAAAACAAAAGATTTGAGTTTTGTTCTGCATTTGTTTTCAACTTCATGTACTGTAACGGTCCATTATTCTTTAAGAAGAATTTACTGTATCGGTATTTCGAGGTGCTGGGTACAAGTTATTCATACTCAGCAAAAACATAAGTCCATAAGGACGTATGAAGATAGTTATAAAACAAGTTGCCAGTTTTATTACAAAAAATAAATAAATAAAACTTTCAGAAATAGTTTATTTTGCACAGAGAGCAAAGTAACACCTTTAAGTATTTTTACAAACTTAGAGAGAGCAACATTCACCCATTACAAGGTACTCCTGGAGTGTACTACCCCTGCCTGAATGAAGCATTAAAAGCATTTTGGCAGTGAGTAGGAAAGGATATAGAAGGATGTTTCTCACAAGGCTGAGGTGGTTTTCTCACCACCCAGCTCCTGGTTCGCTGATGTCTCATCCCTTTGTGGTCCTGGGACCCTCCTGAGCTCTGCAGACCTCATGCAAACAGGTCCAGCTCAATTAAGGGCACTGATGCCCCTCAGCGCAGGGCATCATGACTCCTTTCTCACTGACAGGTCACAACAATCCATGTCATCTCACACCACAAAAATCAATGCTCCATTACTGACACCTGCTGCAAGGGAGCTGGATCCTCTTTGAAATGCAAGGCCAGGGGTTGCAGTGAGATGAATCAGAAATGCCAAAAGGCATCTTCCTTCACACGTGGCAGACTGGACAGAAAGTTAGGGATTATGAGAACTATACAAAGTGGCAAACGACTGAGAACACAGAATGAACTTGAGTAATAAATTCTCTTCATTCGAGTCATAATCATTTTTAAGTACTAACATATGTAACATCATTTTCCAAGCAAGTTATATAACTTCTGAGGGCTTTTAATTGAAAACTGGAGATGATTGAAACATGAAAAAAAAAAAAAATTCCCATTAAATTACCAAATGACATTTAGTTTGCAGAAAAAATAACTTTTTTTTTCTCAAAGAAAGTAAAAATACATTTTTAAAAGTCTACAAATTCTCTCCAAATCAGTTAATTTTTGAAAACACTAAATGCTAGAGGAACAGTTACAAATTCTAGATGTCTTTCTTATGAACCTCTTCCTCTGTTTTGGTCTGAGACTTGAAGATTTTGCAGGAGATTCATCATTTAACATGTGACATATAAGTTAGTCAAAATTAAATCAGCAAGAAATCTCACATGCTCACACTCACTTTCTGTGTGTCTCCACTAATATTTCCCATGGTTTTCCTTGGAAGACAACAAGACAAAAAAAAAGTCTCTCTTTAACACTGCTGCTTTGGGAGGAATGAGTAGTGTCATCTCTCAGAATTTTCAGTGCTGGTATCTAAAATGCTGTGTTGCAAAGTCCACAACCATGACATTTGTATCCACAGGGTTTCACTCTTCAGTGACTGTGCAGAGAAAACTGCACCTAAGACCAAGCAGCTCAACTCTCACTGCCAAGCATCAAGCAGAGGATGCAGGATGCACCAAACCTCTGCATGCAGCCAACTGACCACGAAGCCACGGCAACGCGCCCCGTCCAACTTCATGCCATGACACTACCCCCATTCTGCACCATGCCTGTCCCACCTCCTTTTCTTCTGTATCTTCTGACTTTGCAGCAAGATTAATGTGAATACTGAATGGTTGTGCTTAACAAGACTGTTCTTTTTTTGTTGTTCTTTTATCATATTGTTCTGGAGGCTATTCTATGCAATGTTCTCCAAGTGACTCTGCTTGGGGGGTTGGACATTAGTTCCTCATCCTGACTTGAGTTTGCCAGGATAAGTGTAAGTGTTTTAATGACATGAATTTAATAATTCCTCAGTATTGTAAGTATGGCAGTACTATTATTTTTGAAAACAGAAAAAATAATTCATTTAAAAAGGGGCTCCCAAGAAGAACTTAGGACAAGACTGAGGAAAAAGCCCTGAACTTCAAAACCATGGCAGAAAATAGCTAACTACAGTGGATGTGGGATGCTAGAACAACTGTGTAGTCTGGATTCAATTTGTATTTACTACGATTAAAACTTAACCTTACTGGCAAAGAATTCATTAAGTGATGCTTAAGTTTTGTAGTCTGGTACTCAGTGGGCATCAGGCTGTTAGGCACCTTCTGTATTATTTAAAAAACCGAATAGGAAAGATAAACTGAAATGAAGATTCCATCACTGGGCAACTCCAAAGTTCCCTCTCTACTTCTTAGTACTGTAGATGGCTTCCCTCTGCATTATTATGTAACCTACAGAATATCTGAAACTGGTACATGCATTTACATCAGCTTCTCCACATGCAGTTTATTATAACAGTCTCACCATTTATACTACTTTAAATTTTGGTCTATTTTTGCATATTTAGCCACAAGAATGGTAAGAAATGTGTATAAACAAAAATCCAGATTTGAACTAACATGCAGTGTAAAGGATGCCTTGCCTTGATTAACCAAGCTGCGTATTTCCCATATGGATCATTTAATAGAAGCTGATTTTAATTGGAAATCAATAAAGTTGCACGAGGGATGAATTTGGCTGCACATATTACAAAGCAGGTTTTCTACATGTAAACAATGGACAACTGAAGCTTCCTGTGCTTAGAAATGTCAAATGAAGTATGTCACAACATCCACGAAAAGACTAAAATATCAAAATGTAGTGTTATCTGCCTTTTCATTATGAAAAGCAAATCATTCTTTTTCATAAATGAAGATTTGTGAAACTGTAGATTAACAGGATAAGTAAAAAATGAAAAGTTTCTATTCTATAAAAGTTGATGGCAGGATGTAAAGAATGAATATTGGCATTGGTCCATTTTCTTCTATATCACAGGGAATTGTTGGGAGTCATAAACGGGGAGT
>VWPW01006696.1:0-62279 GCA_013389825.1 Crypturellus undulatus | reverse complement strand
TAAAACTGTTAGAGAAAGCCAAATGCACCAGAAGTGTCGTCTGTTTTGGAAAAATGCATTCAAATGTAAAGCTGGGCAAAGGGAAGGTGCGCAAAGAGGTAGAAGGGGAACACCTAAGCCAGCCTGGACCCATGAGTGGAAAATCCTCTTTTTCTCTGGAAAATCCTGCGGAGAAGAAGTGACGTGTGTGGTAGGAGTGCAGGTTTTAGGCAGTGCTGTCGGATTTACTGCCACTGTTAGAAAGCGCTAGGTTTTTTCTCCAAGATTAACTGCAACTGTGTTTATTGTAAATGCTACTTAAGTGTCTGTTGATGGACCCTTTTCCTTTTTTCCCCCCTTTTTGGTGTGATTTTCCTGACGTTAAGCACCTTGCTGTTGCCCCAAACCCTTGTACATGATGCAGCAATTCAATGCTAGCTCAGTGCTGCAGGTCAAGGGCAAGGCTGATACAAATACAACCAGTGCAGTTGTTAGGATTCACTTTTTAATTTGAAAACCTTGTGAACCAGGAAATTTTGTGTCTCTACAGTGGAAAAACATCCTCTTCTGTTCTGCATACGGTATACAATTTCTCTCTTTTGCCCCCTGTAAATTTGATATTTAAGTGCAGAAACACATTGCTCATCTCATGAAGGATCAGTTTTCCCTTAAGAGCACCATAGTGTCCTAGAACATCTGGTCATCCCATTTCAGTGAATCTTTCATTGGAAGTAAACAAGTCAGCATTGGTTCATGTCCTCATAAAGATGATTTTGTTTAATACTGTTTAGATGGAAGCTTCTCTCACCCAATGCACTCTTACTTGGCAACACATACAGCAACCTTGTACAAAGAAAATATTAAATAAATACACTCTAGCACAGTTCTATTAGGAAAATAATACTGTTGGGGTGAAGCAGAAGGCTACAGGAGGTCACTTGGTAATATGAACATTATGCTGAGCTGGGGTGAGTGAAGGGCTGGGATGTTTTGCTGCTTGCTAATACTCTGTTGCAGATAACTGCTGTTTTGTGAATGTAGTTAAGCTGTTCTCTCCTGTAAAACATGAAGTAAAGGGTGATTTGAGTAGGCTGGGGTAAGTAGGGTGCAAGATAGGCCCAATAAATTGCTGCAGGGGCAGTTCTTGTCTTGTTTACCTGCAAAAATGCAGGCTTGAAGGAGGAAAAAGATTTGAGTGCTGCTTAAGTCCTCTAGGTTGTACTTGTGCTGTAGCAGTGACTAGAGGATAAAAACAAAGACAAAGCAGAGTAATTTTGGTGCTGTTGTGTTTTGGCTGTGGTCCCTGAGCGGTTCCTCCCTGGAACCTGGAGCAGAGTTGCTTACAGCTGTGCCTTGAACCTCACCTCCTAATAGATACATAAAGCAGGCAAGTTCTTGGACTGTGAGCAGCAGCTTTTTTGAGTTATCTGTCATGAGCTTCTCTATATCCAACAAAAAATACTTCATGTTCCCGCAGTTCAAAAAGCTGAAATGATCTTGCAAGGGCTCTTGTGGCCTTGTATGGAACATAGAGGGTTTCCCTTTGGAAGGTGAGCTTTAGAATTTAGCCATGAACTCTCAGGCCTGCACAGCCACAGCTTTGGGCTTTATTAGAGGTTTCTGTACAGCTTCCAAAATTGTTCTTCCCATGTGCACGTGAGCTCTGACCAGCCTGGGATCTGGCTGAACCTGAGGCAGGATCTGCATGAGAAGCACAGGTTTGAGTGCAGCACCAAACATGCAACACGTGATAGTCTGGAAGAACCAGACCCAGACTTGGAAATACTGAAAAATCAATTCGTAGGGAACTGTACCGAAGTGTGGTCACTGATGCCTTTTGAAAGATGAACATCAGTAAGTATCTGTTTTTGTGTGTGTCTATACTCTTTATGAGGTGTTTTTCATGCTCTTCTGGGGCCTAACCAAAGCATATGTTATTGTATTTAGCGATTAATTCTCTTTTTGGTTGATTAACTGCTTGTTATAGTTGCCCTTTGTGTCTGATAAACCAGACCTTCAAAAGTTACTCTGTAATCTACCCATAACTGTGCTCAGGAACTGCCTTGAGCTGCTATCAGTATAAGATGGGACTTCATTTCATGAGGTATTTTTCAAACTTTTATTAACAGTGCTGATCACTTTGCTGTGAGCTCAGTTAAACAGATATTAGGAGTCATTTGCCTACAAATGATTTTACAGCCTCATTCGTTGCAATTCAAGCGATTATGATTAATAAATGAGCCAACTTTCTGTCTACTTTTTTGACCCACGTGTAAGATAAATCTGTGCCAACTAGGTGTTGGACCTCCCTCGACAAATGTATTCCTGGTGCAGCCTTGTGAAGTCCATTCCAAAGACAAGAAATGAATGACTGGATGTTTCTCCCAGTGAACTTAATCCTGGATTCACCATGTCTTGCACCAAGGAAAGCAGCTAAAGGTGATCTGCTTAAACACCCCTGAAGTCATGTCTGATCCTGATGGAAGCTGCAGGTTTGCACACGTTAGCTCTGCCTATCGTTTAGACTCGTCTCTGACACTGGTCCAACCTCCCTTCTCGTGTTTTATCTCAGCTCGTATCTGGGCTCAGCAGAGAGCACTGCCAGGGCCGACCAGCTTGTGCAAGGCACTTCTGTGAAGAGCCCTCATCTCTCATAATTCCCTCCTCTCCAGCAGAGCAGCACGACTGCATCTGTTACCTCCAGCGTTTGTGGGTTTGGGGCTTTTAATGCTTTGTCCCTGGCAGAGGAGGAGGTCTTTTGTGGTGTTAGTTAATGCTAATTTGGCTGGCAAACAGTGTTGACTTTTTAGAAACTGAAAATAAGCCTTCAGGCTGTTAATAGGTGTTTCTCAAACAGAAGAAAGGAAAAATATGTCTTTTAGCTGAGAGGGATTGCACTGTATCTTCAGAGAAGTGTATTAGCGGAACATGATTTCACATATGTATTGCACAACAATATATTAATTCTTTGTGTGGCCCCAGTGTGGCCTCAGCTCAGAGGTAGCTGAAATTCTATACCGTAATTGCATTCTTTTAAAATTGCAGCTATAAGAGACCATAGTTGCTTCCAGAGAAATGTTAAAAATGGGATGTGCATTTTTCTGCACATACATTGCATATGTTAGCGTTCAGTCACAGATTAGTTCATTAACCTTTACCCGGCAGGAGCCTTGGAAAGGAAAATATTTGAAGGATAAATAGATTGGGGAGGGGAGAGCTGAAGGCATTTCATGCAAGGTCAGAATCTATCAAGTTAGACCTCCCTTGCCCCTGCTCAGGCAGGCAGGACGCCTGCTCTGTCGCTGCTCAAACAAATGGGTGCTGCAGGTGCCACCGGCTCTTGCTTATTGCTCTTTGCTGCTTCATCCATTGCATGGTGCTCTTGAGTGATTTGTTCACTTAGATTTATGCTGGGGCATACATGAGAGCTATAGTAACAACTATATATACGCTATAGTAGCAGCTGTATAAATTTTTTTTTTTTTTTGGTTATTCACTCTTGTGTTTTAAAGACAAGCAATGTAAGCCTGAGATGTAGTGTCAAAATGTAGTGTCAAAATCTCATCGATACACCTGGTTGTGATTTAGTTGTTGCTGTTCTTTCTTTTTCTGTATTCATTTATTTATTTTTATTACATATTTTTTGGCGTCCACATAGCAATGATAATAGGCTGAATGCAGCTAACTTCAGTCTGCATTCTGGATTCAATTTTCAAAGTGACTTCTCATGGCCAGCTCATAAGACTTTGAAATATGGGACCATAATAGAAATGCTGACAGTATCTTAACAGTCTCTGTGATAGTAGGTGTTTCTCTAATGTAAACAAATGGTGTTATTGGGCTTTAGTATTTACTCTCCCCCCCTTCCCTTTCAAGAGGTGATTTTTATCTTGCATTAGCTATGAAACCGTAATCTTTTTTGCTTAACCTGTGACAGTTTTTTTTTTTATTATTTTTATCAGATTTGGAGTAGAACAGGGCAAACGCAAAATTTATATTGTACCTGTTCCCTCTTTTTGTGTAGCTTATGCAGAAGGCTTCACTGCTACCCAGGGCTGTTATATACTTACATTCAGTAAGGGTATAAATTAGCACTTTCAACAAAAAGCTTAAAATTTAAAGGAAGTGGTATGAAAACGTAATTAAAAGGATGGTCATTTTATGATACTATATATCTAGGTTGTTGTATTGGCAGAAGTTCAGCCCTTTCATAAAACAGTAGCACTAAAAAAATAAGTGGTGCCCAGTGACATATATATTTAAAACTATCACAGGTACAGGTTCTGGGCAGCAGTTTAATGGAGAACGGGAGGCAGGAGCAACCTCTTCCTTTTGGGTTATTGTGTCTGTTTGAGGCTTCCTACTTTGGGAAGCAGCTTTTTCCTCTTGTCAAATTACTGTACGGATGGGAAGCTGCTCTTCTGTGCTGCAAGATGCTGCTTAGCTTTCTGTGAATACTGTGTCTTAATTGAAATGCATCTGGGCGTTCATGTGTTTTAAGTAGTATTTTCTATTAGGAAGTCTACCACACACTATTATTAGTTGTGGATTCATCTTAGTTAGCTAATTCCTTTTGCTAAAAATGCAGAATTTTGATGCCCTGAAGGGTTGTTTAGCAAGAGTTGTAATGAAATAATAGGAGCGTCGCACTCTAGTGATTTCCCCCATGCTGGGAAATGTCACAGTCCATTGGTCTTTACTGAGAACATTACATGAAATTACACCTATTTTCATTACTCTGCTCAAGTACAATATTGTTAAGTAAATATTTGCACAAAAATGTGACTGTCCTAAGGTGTGAGCTATCCCGCAAGGTAAATAATTAAAGGATGTGCTTTCTCTAGTAGCAGGAACCAGTGCTTGATATAGGTTTGATCATTTCACATGTCTCTCTGGTAATCCATAACTGTCTTCTGCAATTACTTTCATCGTCCAGCCAAGCAGAGATAAAAGGTAGGACATGCTTCCTTAGTCTACTCCCGAGGAAACTCCATTATCCTTCCAAGACCACGTGCCTGAGGAAAAGCCAATCCGCGCGGGAAGAGACAGCCCGCAAGGACGAGCTCAGTGTGAGCAGAAAATGAAGTTGTTAGCAGACAGCAAACTGCAGCCCTCGCTTCTTATGAATATTTGAATGAGTAACTAAAAACAGCTCGCTGGACTCTAAGCAACTGTGACAGCTGAAACTGCCTGAGAAACTCGCGGTCTACAAGGACCGTGATGAAAACATCAGCAGCCACATTGCCAGCTACACCACCCTAAGAATGTTGTAAAGGGTAACTCCTTCCTTGTCCCCAAATATTTGTTGGAGAAAGGTCTCCTTTCCCCCCGTGAATTTTCATAAGCAAGGTACCTGCAGAGGCTCTCAAGAAATTTTGAATTCATTAAAACACAATGATTTCCAACAGCCTACTCAAGGCAAGAGAATAGCCACGTTTTCTAGACATTGAAATATTGATGTTGCTGTTGCTTATACTCGTAGAAAATTGGCCCTAGTGAATCTTTCATGAATATCTTTCAGCTAGTTCCACGTGGAAAGAAGGACGATGAGAACAGTTTCCCTGGAGCTAAAATGTTCTCAGTAATCTTGAGGGGGGGAAAAGGTGGAGGATGAGGGGGAAGAACAATAATAAGCAAACTAATGAAAGATGGGGCTTTATAGCAAACGGGAAGATGTACAGCAGTTTTGAAAAGAGCAGAGCAGCTATAGCTTTTAGGGGAAAAAAAAGTGATGCTAAAGTGCAATTTGCTGTCACTGATATTTTTGCATGTATCTTCTGAAACTGTGTTTAAAAATGTATTTGGTATGACCTTCCTAATCATATAGGCCACAGCTGATGTGTCCTTTTTGAGTTACCCAGCAGTATTTAGTCACGTGAACGTGCCTCCCTCGTGTTTGCACTGCGACGACTGACACAAGGGAGGGCTGCAGAATCAATTTGGTGCTGTTTGAGATGTTGCCTTTATAGTAAACCTCGAGTGACATCTTCCTCTTTTTATTACAATTTCAAGTTTACCTGGCATATCTGACTTGAAATCCAGATGAATAGTTCAGCTGAAATGTAGCTGACTTGCTCTATATGAGTAGCAGAGAGAAGTGTGCTTTTAAAGTAGAAAGAGGAAGAGCCTTTTTAGCAAGGACTGAAATTTGTCAAATGACACTCGATTCTGGGGCAGTTGTAGTGTTTGGTAGCAGTGACAGCGCTGTGAGTGCAACATCAACAGTGCTGGACACAGACTGTGGAAATGATGTGGTGCTTCCACCTGAGGAGACCTCCGTCTAACCAGTTCTTAAAGTTAGTCAAGTGATGTTGGAGGAATTGGTGCTGCAATAAGCAGAGATCGGCTGGCAGAAGCACTTGAATCCCTGCCCAGGCCTCACTCCTGCCCTTCTAGGAAGTCCGTGTGTGTTCCTTCTTCAGATTCTGAATTTGTTGTGACTTTGTGTGTTTGTTCTCTTGAGCTGTTTATTCCAGTTCCCTTGGACACTTTTCCTGGTTGTGATTAACTGAGTGGCTTTAGTCTGTATTTTGATATAGTTATTTAATTCTGTTTAATATTGCTTAAAAAAAGTCTTCAACCTTCTTGCTTTAGTGTCTAGGAAGACACTGCCATTCCCAGGTGTGGGAATGAATGCCTTTGTGGACTGATGCTTGCTGGTGGGTGAGAGAGCTTGAGAAGCCCCTCCGTGCCTGTGTGCTCCACGCGTGCATGTGAGTGGCAGGGTCTGAATTTCACAGCTCGATTTGCTCGCATCGTTCTCTCTTTAAAGAGACACAAATCATTTTCCTTGTTCATATTATTCTTGCACTTGGAATTTCTCATGGTTAACCATGTTTATGTTTTAGCACAGAGCTACAGGAAGAGGGATTTTCTTATTGAGCCGCCATCTGATATTTTCAAACTGTTTAACTCTTCTTTCTACTCTGCCCGCCTTTCATTCAGTACTGAAAAACAAATGAATAAATGTGAATGTGGCTAAGTTCTGCCCTGCAGTTAGTATCTGTTAATCTCTAGAAACAGAGCCAATAAAAAGTGACAAGATTGAGTGGATGGTTCCTCAAAATAATTTGTTTCCATGCACAAAGCAATAGCTTTCACCAGGTAATAGATATGGCTATTTTCTTTTTAAGTTTCCCAGGTGGGAATTAAATTAAAAAAAAAATCGCCGGTTGAACCAGAAATCTTTTTTACTTAATGAAAATACAACCACCCTGAAGAGGTAATGAGTTCTAGCACTGCTGTTCTGTGTGGAGCTGTGAACAATCCAGGCCATCTATTTCTCTTCCCTGGAAAGACTGTGAGAAGGCAACTGGTTGATCCTGGTTTGAATGGTCCTGCCGGCAAAACCTCTGTGGCTTTCCTGATTTTTCCAAAATTCATCACTGCTCCAAACCTAGAGAAAAACAAGCTCTGTGAAGAAAAAGAGTTGTTTGCCAAACTGATGATTTACAACTTTTTAAAGGGCACTATTTATTGTTGCTGCATTTCTATGTAAAGATTAATCCTTTTGATAGACTGCAGCTTATTTAAGTCATTTAGGTCTGTATTAGTTCTTTTATCAGTACATACTTCATGTTGGCTACTGGCTGCCCAGAAGGCTGCACCTCCAAAAACCTTTCCTGACCTCTTTGCTCAGACCCTAAACACAGAGCTCTTTGCAGATCAGGGGAGCTGTATTCCTTGCTTTTCACTTGTTCAGCTCTTTCATTTCCTTTTCTTAAATTTTGCCAGTGTAAACACGGCTGGTGCACATGTGGTTAGCTGCATGTCCCCTCTGACGGGCAGAATCCCAAAGCGTTCTTGGTTTTCTTCTAAACACAAAGATTTCAGTAGGCAGGTAGATATCTGCCACAGATTTCACAGGTTTTTTATTTATGTATTTATTTCTTTCTCCCTTCTGGGCAGCACAGGGTGCTCTGGCCCAGAGCCTTGGTGCTCTCCCTTGCTGGTGGTTGGACCTCCAGGCGGCTGCCGGCAGCAGCGAGATGGGACCTGTGCCCCTGAGCAGGGGCTCACGCTGTCTGTACATTGCAGCAGCAAATTGCTCCCGAAAAATAGTCTCTGTTGCACTTTCTTGTGAGGAAGGCACTTTATTCTCGCTGTGTTTTCCCTGCTCCCCAGTAGATGAGAGTCCCGGCTAAGCAAGCAGAGCAAACACTGCTGTTGGGCACGCGGGCGCCTGGCAGGGGCCTGGCTCCCACGGCTGCGGGTGTCTCCCGTAACCCCAAACCCTGGTGCCTTTGCCCAGCGTCCTCCCAGCGAGGGACGCGCCGCAGCAGCCTCTTCACCTGCCAAGAAAACAACCGAGGGATGGAGCTGACTCTGCAGCTGAGAAACACTTCAGCACTTAACAGTGACTGTGGCAGTCAGTTCCTTGGAGATTTTCTTGGCTTTATACATAGAAAAACAAGATCTGAAAACAGATTCAGTGCCACTTTCTTTTTCTTCTTCTTTTTTTTTTTTTGAATAGTTTATTTCTTTTTGATAATCTTATACTAAATTCTGAACATATAAATGTGTATGCATGTATATGTAAAATAGCTAATGATGGAAGTTATTAGTCTCTCAGTGGTTAAGGCTGTATCTTCACATACAGCACATACTTTAATTTTATTGTTTTGGCTCAGTGCTATACTTGTCTATTTCAAGTACTTGGTTATTCTTTGAATACAGAATAGATTAGGGAGCTTCCTAGTTTCCTGCCTTTAACTTCTTCTCATAGAAGTATTCCTTTAAAGAATCAGAAATCAAAACAGATTAAATGAAAGACCAGGAGCATGAACATATTAACTTTTTTTTTTTTTCCACAAAATGCAATCAATTAAATCTCCTGTCTGAAATAGTATCATTGTAATTAAACAAACAGGTGCAAAATTCTTGTATTGTAAATTGTAAATTTGCTCTAAACCTGGAACGAGTCGAAAATAGGGAAGGGGCAGATCTATTAGGAAGTTATCAAGTGAAAAAATTTTCATGGATGTATTATTGGAGAATAATTTTCAAGAAAAGGAGACAGGCTTTTTTTTTTTTTTTTTTCTGGAGCTTTGTATAGAGAGATTCTGTTAAATAAATGACTTTTCCCAAAGATGCTCTTTGCAGGTTTTTAAGGATATTTTTCAGAGTCTCCCAGACCTTAGTTAGTCTTCACAGAAATTGCACATAAGGTATGCAAGAAATGAACAACTGCTCATTCTGTGGAAACCCCTTGTGCTTAAGCGTCTCAAGGAAAACTTTGATCTGTACTCTCTTCTGAGCCCAATTTCTCATTTTAAAAAAAGGACATCAGGTCATCATTCTGAATGGCATGTTTTTGGAAAAACAACAGTATTGCCCCTCTGTTTGGAATGTAAATGCCTGGAATTTAGGGCACTTTAATTTTTTAATATTTTTCTGTTGGAATTACTGCATGATGTTGTTGCTGAAGATATTTGGGAGGAAGAAATTGTTCCTTAAGAAGCTGTGTAGTGGTGAAAAGCGAATAACCTGAGGCAAAACAAGGAAGAAATCGGAACAAGTTCAGGTCAGTGGGATTATTGCTTGGGGAATTAACTGCAGAAAGCAAGACAGTAGTAGGGTAAAAGCAGGCTAAATACTTAAGAAATGCAGCCAGCCCATACAAAAAAACTTGTAGAAACATGGCAGTCTTGGCAGGTTAATCAGGATTTTGCCGGGAGTGATGGAAGTGCTTATGTAGGAAAGGCTTAGAAATTTATATCCTAGACTGTGTATGCAAAAAAAAAAAAAAAAAAAAAAGGCTTAACAGTTGGATTAAAAACTCATCTAGTTAAACTGATGTAGATCTCTAATGTCAGAGCATATCAATACGTTGTTCTAACAAACAGATTCGAGCTTCTTTCAGTGTAATTTAGTTTTAAATGGTTGGGCTAAATGGATGCAATCCCTTTGGTAGAGCGAAGTCTCAAACACAACAGGTCCTGTATGCTTGGGGGTTTGCTGCTGTTTTTCTGTGATAAAGGTGCGTGTGCTCATGTGTTGGGCTCCTCAGGAATGTGACGTTTCAAGGCGTTGCAATTTGCTTTCCACCCTCAGTATTTCTCAAGCCAGTGCTTCGCTGGCTGCAGCTTCAGCTCCGTGCAAACCTCCTGAAAATGGGGCAAGGCAGCCGTCGGCCTCTGCTGTCTCCTGCAGCCGCCTTCTGCAAGGCTGGATGGGCAAGGAGCAGGGCCACCCAACTTTGGTTCCTCTCTCGCTCCAGAGCTTTGCGATCTTGTGCTACAAGAAAGACTCCTAGAATAAGATAGGCTTTGGTAGGACAGTGCATTGCACTTGCTCTTTTCTCAAAGCTGTAGAAAGAGAACATTCTGTGTTGTGCTCTTGCGTTAGGAGGTGACAACACAGACGGTCACAAGCGGCGTGTGCAGCAAGAGGCTGCGCCTGCTCACGGTGGCGCGTTGGGTTTCGGCGGAGGCATCTGGCCGCTGCCCTCATCTTGGGGCTGTAGGTTTTAGGGCTGTCTTGCTCTCTGGCATTTTTAATGATAAGAAAAAGAAGTTCCTTTTAAAATAAATTATATCACATTCAGACCAAAGCAGCAAGGTGTGATAAGGTTGGAGACTTAAGTACCTGGAATGCGCTGTCGCTGTGGATGGCTGGTGCCAGAGGCAGCGTTCCTGTTTGCTGTGCAATGCACTTGCCTCCGTGCTACAGCATCCAGCAGGATATTCACACCGGTGCCGGGAACCAAGGGGTGCTCAGTGACCGAGAGGGAGAAATTCTGTCTGTAAAAGCTTTGCCCATCTGTACGAATTACCATTTTCAATGAAAGGTGCTGAATTTCCACAAAAGAAACCAACTCACCTTTAAAAATATTAGCATGTTATAACTGCTCATATATTTTTTTTAATATGGAAAAAAAAGTGGGGAGAGGATATAGCAAACAGGATGCCTCAGTTTAGGAATCTTAATATTATTAAAGTATCAAACAAGCAGGAGAGTGATCTGGTATTCTGTGCACATGATTTAGTGTTACTTAGCTCGTGTTTGAGTCTGATCTTCAAGGTCTTCCTTTCAAGCGTGGAGCTCCAAGTGTGACTATGGAACTGCTTTTTAGTCTATTTTTAATCCTTCAACTCTTGCATCATGTGAGTGCAAACTGCGGCTTTCAGCATTGTTCCTCTTTTATCACTTATTGTGCATTGATTTACTTCTTGCTAAGGCTGCAAATCAGACGCTCTGTATTTTGCACAGTGGTTTTCCGCGGGGGGACTGGAGCAGCTGGGTAAATGGCAGGTTTGTCTGGAGTTACCTCGGGACGCACGCGCGGTGTCAGCCCCCTGCAGCGGTCCCGCACGGTAACGGGCCGCTGCGGAGCGGCTCCGTACGAGGTGTGTGTTTGCGTTCTCCTCTGAGCAGCTGTAAATAAACATCTTGTGATGAGACCGTGTTTGTAATTCAGGGGAGAAGAGAAGGGAGGTTTCAAGCTGCTCTCTGGGCAGGTTTTACCTAGGAGCAAACCCAGGTGGGCACTTTGCTTCCTTTGCAGTGTCTTCCAGCTCCAGGTACCCCCAGAAACCCCAAGAACCCTTCTCTTAGCCTGGGGAAGATTCAGGTATGAGACAGCAGCTTCTCTTACACAATACTAACTTAATTTCCCATTTTTCCACTACTGACTGTTCACATACCTTACAGTGCACACTGCTGCTTATTGTTATTGTTGTTATTAGTTTCATAGCTGAGCTATCCCTGCTCAGATGCCTCCTTCCTGTGGGCTGACGAGATGTTTCGGAGAGGCACTGCTGCCCCGTGCCCTGGAGTGACCCGCTCATGTATGACTCACGGAGGAAAAAATCTCCCAAGTGCAGGAAATGAGGAGGCAAAATATCAGTTTCATTCATATTTGTCAAGAGCTCCATGAATGGGAGGGAGGTGATAAATTTTCAGGTATTTCCAATTTGAAAAATACCTGTAGGACTTGCTCCTAGCAGATTGACATTTTACTTAAGATCCACAGGAAGCTATAAAACACGGCAAAGTGATGGCAAGAGCATCTCAATTGTTTCTTAACTAGATGAAAGGATGCTTCAAAGTCTGTTTGTGTAGGCATAGTTTCTCTTTTCATCTCTGTTAATTGTGGAGAAGGCTGCAGGAGCATTTGTATGCATGGCTTGTGAGGTAGAACCTCTGCTAAAGGCTTATTTATTTATTTATTTATATAGGTGTTGACTTTAATCCTGCTCTTTGTGGTTACCTAGCTTCTTGAAAAAATATTACCATCAAAAAAAGTAAATCAGTATTTTTAGATTTTTTTTATTAACTGAGCAGCCCTATTTTTGAACATCTGTAAACATCTCATTTTTCATTAAGACCTATTATAACACAATACTTAATTGTATCAATTAGTCTTGTTATTAGAGTCCATGAAATAGTTCATTTATAAGCAATTTTATTCTTAATTAGTGCATTTTTGCTTAATGCAGTAATTCATGAAAGAAATGATTTTAGTAATACGCACGGACTTTTGGGTTTTACATGCAGTCTAAGATACCTTCATTTCTGAACCTCCAAGTGCATCCATGATGATCCTAACCTTTAAGATGGGGGTGCTGGGGAAGCCTTCAGGTTTAGTCATTTTTTTCTTCTTTGTGGATATGCTGATGAGAATGGCCAGGAGTGACTGAGGTGTAAAGCCATGGTTTGGTCATGGAGAAGGAAAAAGTGGAATCCAGCTGCACGCTGCGTGCTGGCATTGCGTGAACGTATATGTGCGTATATATGTAATATATAGACATATCCATGGATCTGCTTGTATATGTATATACGGCTGGTTGAAGTCATTAGCGTGATGCCCGTTGTGCCCTGCCGGGTGTCCTGCTGCTGGCAGAGGAGCCTGTTTTATGAAGATACAGAGGCGGGCGCCTCCGGGAGGGCAGCCCCTCCGCGCTGTCACACTTTAAAGGATTGCGGGCGCCCCGGAGGGAAGATTAGCGGAAGATTGTCCAAATTGTCAGGGCTTATGAGGCTTCTTTCAGCCCTGTTCCCTTGCGTGGACCTAGGGAAGACAAAGAGGACGGGAGGATTCCTTACAGGGTGAGATGTAAACGGGCAGGAGCAGGAAGTTCCCACTGTACAAGGAGCTCATTGCAGGCTGCATGGAGCCCAGTTTCTCAATCCAAGATCTGAAAATCCGGCCTCTGAGATCTAAATCATCTTTGGCCGCTTTGTGCTAAGCGCTCACTCGAATCCGAGCCCGAGGAGCAGACGTGCTGCCTCCGTGTGCACTTTCTGGAAACAGGGGAGAAGAATTCAGGCTCGGAGACCCATAGCAGAGCCGTCCGCAACGGGCCCCGCGTTCACAGCAACGTGGGGATTTGATGAGTCTTTTATGCACTGCCAGCAGCTCCAGTGTTATCTCAGGTGCCTTGAACCGTGCAGCAGTCCCTGCAATTTAGAGTAGCTAAAAATTCAGCCAAGCAACTTGTGTTGCAGCTAATCTAGGCAGGCCCACAGGACAGCGTGTGGTGTTACAGCAGCGGCTGCCTGCGGGAGATGCGGCTCCCGGGAATGTGTTTCTGGGTCACTAGATCCTGCCGGGTGTGCGGGATTAGAGAGGTAACCGGCTCCATGTCTGCAGGATCGCTTGCTCCCAGTCTCAGTGGGTAATAAATTGTTTCACAAAACAGCAATAGTCGATATACCTACTAAACCATCTGTTCAGGACTGCTCAAATGGAGTTGGTTAAGTAATTATCCCCTAGGGGCTGTTTATATTTTAGAGTATCTGCTTGTCCTTTAGATCCTTAACCTTTAGACAAGTCCACATAGCAATGCCATGATTTATTTTCTTTGTGTGGTCTTGACCTTCTCCTGGCGGATTTCACGTTTCTTTCCTCAAGAATGCAGCTAGTGGTAGGAAGGAAGGATGTATATGAATCTCTGTATTTTCCAACTGTAGTTTTGCTATGTGAATATTTGTTCTCCCCGCTATTAAGCTATCAAATTTAGGCCCAATAATCCACCAAGGCTGGAAGGGGATCATACAACACTGTAATGTAAGAAGTGGATATTTGGGGATAATACTATTCCAAATATGTTAACTTGCCTGCTTCCCCCTCCACCTCTCTGCCTGGCCTCCTTCCTCGAGGCCTTAGAGAGGCAGAAATCAATTTTTGGCAAGTAACCATTCTCCTGAAGAGTCTGGACTCTCCCATTTGAGGAAGAAAACTTATGGACCAGATGAAATGCAACAATAAAAGCAGTGCTGCCCCAATTCAATCCCATTTCAGTCCTATTTTGGGACATGAAGATGTTTCAGTCCCGGTGGAGCTGGTAGCTGCTCTGCTGTTGCTTGTGTCTCATTTCCCATTTGTTTTTGTTCAACAAAGATTATCAAAATTTTCCACTTGGATGTTTTCCCTGTATTTGCTGCCTTGTTTTTAAGAGCAGCCTCTGTGTGCTGGGACAGTAAAAGATGATATTACAATTGCAGTCCTGCACTGAAACTTCATGGGATTGCAGTCTGGGAAGAATCTGTGTTTATTATGTCGTGCCTTTCGTTAGTACATGTCATGGAAGAATACAAAGAAGGTCAATGCCATTGCCCGCTTTGCAGATGGAGAAACTGGCTTTATAGTTGTTATAAATGAGGGAGCTGTCTGGCCGCTGCAATGCTGCCTGGTACCTTCTGTGTAGCCCATAATTGAATTTGAACTTGCCTAAGAATTTATTCTTTTCTATTGCACCTTTCGTGCCTATTTAACCTCTTTAAAAGATTATTTCTCCAGCAGTAAATATGAAATACTATTGCAGATATTGCCACATCCTTTTTATTAATTACTTCTAAGCTTTATTATTTGAAATGGAAGAGGTGTTAATTAAGCTGCTCAAATCTTCAAAATTGGCAATATTTTCCTACTAGTATCACAGTAGTGAGTGATCAGAACTAGCATTGTGTTAAAGGCTGCATACATCCACTTTTTCTGAGACATTTTCTCTTTCCTGATACAGGAATTTACCTGGAAGAAAGGCAGGAACTGTTTTCTCGTATTTCTCTGAACTCTGATCGTCCTCAACGGAGGAGGTTTGTGCAGGCTGCCAAGCAGTGGGAATCCCACACCCAACTGCCTTGCTTTGAAAGGGCAAGTGCGTTTGTTATTTACCTGGGGAAGGTACCGGGCCGCTCTGTGACAGGGAAGCCAGAGCAAGGGAAGCTCAAGGAGCAGCAGCTTTTGGGGAAGAAGCTGCAGCAGGGCAGGCTGTGAGCTCAGGAACCTACTCAGGACGCCTGTGTTCTTGTAAGGGACCCGAGCCGCGAATTTAACTCATTAAGTTAAATTCCATCCTGAATCTCTGTGAGGCTGATCTCTACTATAAGTTTAAGATAAATAGTGCACAACTGTAGGAGCTCCCCTACAGGGGAGGCTATTCAGGGTCTTTCACGGCTCTAGCCCCAGCTCGTGCAGGTATCACATTCCAGCCCCGTGTGCGTTGCCCCTGCTCCCAGCAGGGACCTGAGAGCACTCCTGGCTGCAAGGGGACAGTCTGCGAGGACTCGGGTGCGTGCAGGATCCTTGCCCCTCCAAGGCTGGTGCGCATCTCCTGCTCCTGCTCCCGGGGAGTCTGCCAGGTTAGGCAGCTCTGTCCCAGCATCTCTCTAAAATCAGTGACTTTTATTTAGCATTAATGTGGATGCCTCGAACATTTATATGGGACTTTTGCTGTCAATTCAGCATTAAAGTACCATTAAAGTAAAGTGTTACTGTAAGAAGCAGTATCTGCCAAACATTTCTCAGAAGAGCACTGTGCTTTACAAGATGGGTAAATGTTCGTGCTTTTCCATTTTCATGTGAAAGTCAGAGATAAGTCTTTTTATTGATTGGACAAAACAATTGAGAGGAGATGTGTGGGAACTGTCGGCAAGACTTTTTTATGACAAGTGACAAATCAGTATATATTAATTTGCTATTCATTGCATGTCCAGGCTGAATCTTCATTGGTATTCAGGAGAACACACTGTGAAACTGCACAGGAATATAGGACACTTGCTGCATAAAATTGCCAAACTGCTCAGATTGAAATGGTGACTTCTGGCTGTAAAATTACATAGTAGAGCTCTTCTAACAACTTCCTCGTGAACTGCACTTGATATTTTTATGTAGCATCATATATATCTTTATTCTAATTCCCATTTTCAAAAGCAGCATTAACAACTGGGTACAAGTTGCACTGAAAGCTAATGGGGTTAGGCCCCTGTGTCACCAATGTGGCTTCAGAAAGTTTTAGCTGAAAGGATCAAAATGACTAAAAGGGGCTTATATTTCCATAGGAATCTCCTGTATTCTGCATCACAAAACTTCGTCTTGCAAGAGCTGTGTAATAAATCCTAGGATCATTTTACTGCCCTCCTCCACTCTACATTTAGAAGATTTACAGCAGAAATGGCCAACTGATAAAGATAGGAAAAAGTAAGCAATAACATAAGTGAGATCATGGAATTGACAGGATAAATAAATCCAGCTCTCTCTGCTTGCAGTGCTGATTTTGCAGACTTTGAGGTGCAGGGTGGCTGTGCTTTCCAGCCTTTCTCTGCATTGCTTTAAAATGAGGGATGGGATAGTCCATCCAAGAGCAAATCTATGAATTTTTCATAGGCTGACAATAAACATGATATGAAATTTTAATAGAAGGTGTTTATGTGGAAAAAGTGTAACTTATTAAAACTATTTGCACCAACTAAATTGGAAAATATGGGATTACTGAATTTGAAAATGGAAATCTGAGAGAGGGTAGCTGTACAGACACCTCAGAATGACTTGTTAGATGCTCATCTGAACTGAGGGAGATCTGAGACCTGCCCAGCTCAGGCTAAGGAGTTGAAATCGGGTTCTTACATATCTTTCCCATATCTATCCCATATCAGATATGGGATATCTCCCATATCTGTTCAGCTGGTCTTTTTCTGCTCTTTTTAGAGAAAGGTTAGAAAGGTCCAAGTCAAACGCTCTGGTGGACAGGGAGGCTTTTGAGATGTTGATTTTGTGAGACAGGAACCCCCTTTCCTCCTACCTGTGCGTGTGTTATGGGCACGTTCTCCGAGGAGCTGATGCCTTGTGGGGACTGGAATGGGGATGTCAGACAAAAGAGCCTTTTGATGGCTCTGGAAACTTCTTAATGTTTTCTTCCCTGGAATAGAGTGCTAAACAGAGTTCTTTTCTCATGCCACTACAGCATTCCCAAG
Organism: Crypturellus undulatus; assembly: GCA_013389825.1. Lineage (NCBI taxonomy): Eukaryota > Metazoa > Chordata > Aves > Tinamiformes > Tinamidae > Crypturellus > Crypturellus undulatus. Next base: position 45,104 of record VWPW01006696.1, on the reverse strand, counting down.
GAAGATTCATGATTGGATTATGTTCCTAGGCATTATAAATCAGAGCTAATGGCAGAGATAGGTTGATGGCTTGAAGTAAGTGGAAAAATAAATTGGGAAAAGAGAAGGCCTAGGGCTGAAAAGGCATAAATATAAAATATAAACCCCAAAAGAAGAAGGCAGACCTTCAATTCCTAAAACATCCCTTAAACAAACAGGAAAAAAGGCTATTATACATACTGCTTGCTCCAGTGATAGGGAAGTTGAAATCTGGGACAATACGAAAACTGTGGGAAGCTTTTATAAAAGTAAAATTTCTGTGTCCCAAAAAACGTAGCGATATAGAACACGAAACTCAGTTGGAGATGAGAATTAGACTTTTTTTTAGGGGAAACAGATCGGAGGGCAAAAAAGCTTTGTCAATATCAGATTAGAATGAATCACTGGTTAAGAAAAAAGGCTCATTCCGTCCCACAGGGCTGCAGCGATCGGAGTTGATCAGGGATGAATGTCTTTTTTTGGCCTTTTATCCTTTTGCAGTGCTGGGACGTTTTCAGCCACAGCCTAATGCCTCTGCCCCAGTCCTCTCAACTCGGCTACCCTGGTTCACTTCTCTGCTTTAATTTTCCTTTATGACTCAATCGTGGACTGTAAAATCTCTGCTAAGTCTGTGATTCATCACCTAAATGGACTCACTTTAAGGTATCTTTTTTTGTGATAGAGAAAAGATCAAAAATGTTTTTCAGAGCAATTTCAGCGGTGTTTTCAGGTTGTACATCTCTCCTATTGCTTTTTGTTTGTTTTTATATAAAACTCTATGAGAATCTTTAATAAGATAAAGAAAATATAAAATGCTATTTAGTGATTATATAGTCTGCAAAAGCATGCAACCAGAAGGAAATCAGAGGAAATAACTTTAATTCCAAGTGGTCGTTGGCACCAATTTGTTTTGTTGATCAACATGATATTGTTTCTGATCTCATTTATCTGATCTCATACATTATAGCAACCTCTCTAAAGGGATTCAGGCTGTTCTGAGGAGCAATTGCTGCAAGTAAGCGTGGAGTTAGATTATTAACTGCCTTGTCTGAAGTGAAAGGGATAGTTGCCGTGGTCCTCAGTTCTTTGGCTGCCTTTCGAAAATTGACTTTTGTTAGTGTTTGTGAATCAGACCCCTCTGTTGATTTTCCTGGGAGAAATGTGATACTTCTGGTGATGAATAAGGATGGCAGAGGCTAGATCTTTAGCCAGAGAGCAGTTTTCTTCCTGGGAAGGCTGATCTCTGATGAAATGAGTTATATATGTGGAAAATTAGACTTGAGGAGTAAGAGCATAACCTGGTGTTAAACCATTTCAGGAACCTTCTTGTTTCCAGCCAACTAAGACGCTTAAAGTCTTTATCGCATAAGAGATTTTAAAAAATGCTGAATACCCCAGAGGAATGTTCTGTGGTGTTTATAGCCAGACACGGACTGGCTTTTGACCAGGGAAAGGTCTGTTGCTAATGGCAGGTTCTGCCACGGGTCTGGGATGCTTCGTGGCAGTCCTGGCAGTGCCGACCTGTCCAACGCCAAGCTCCTTGGACCAGACAGTTTGGTATCTCGCAGCAGTAGCGTTCAGGGCTGATGCGCTAAAGACACCATGTAAACCCTGGGACGCAGAGCCAGCCTGCTTCCCTGCTGCTGCTTTGGCGAGGCGTTAATTTTTACAATGTTGTTTAGATCTGATGCATGGCTCAGTTCAAAGGCAGTTGTTAAAATGATGTTTCTGATAATGCTGTGTTGAAAATAAATATTGTGGGTGTGGAAGGACAAAGAGGGAGAAGGGGTTATGTTCACGCGTTGTCTCTCCCAATTCATAAATGTGGTTCTCAATCTCCTGATGGTTGCAGGTGTGATTCTAAGTGCACCTTTTTGGAAAACCTGCAGCGTTTTCCGCAATGGCACCATGGAAGTTAATGGAGTGAAATAAGCTTGTACTCATTGCCTGTTAATTTTTTCCAGTAGAAGTAATTTAAGGACACTGACCTGAAGGAGTTGGAGTGTTTTTTCAAGAACTGCATCTGTGGCTCTGCTGTTATAAATAATTCACGTAACATGAGAAGAATCACTCGTTCCTTCAAATCATTCGCACCCTGTGAAATCAGAAGGCAGCTCTTTAAGCTGGGAGAAACTCCTAGGTTGAGCATACGTGTTTCACCTGCCATTTTGGGAAATATGTCTTGTATCTGGGACATGGAATATTCTCCAGTTTGCCAATATTATTATTTTCATCCTAATTATTCCTTAGGACTATGTGAAATAGGACTGATACTGCTGTACTGGAGCCACTAACAAGCCATCGCAGTGGACAAGAAGTCCATTAAGATGATCGGCACTTGTGTGATGGCCCAGAGTCGATGTCATCTTGTACTCTTTCCAGGTGCAGTTTCTTAGTCATGAATCTGCTGGGAAGTGCAGTAATATATAATGGCGTGAATTTAATTACAATATTGATTATACACACTTATTTATACACAGCACAAATAGAAAAACAGCCACGAAGGAACCCGGAGCTGATGGTTTTGCTGGCTGGGGCCGAGGCTGCTGGGCACCCGGCGTGATTGATAACCTTGACGAGAGCAGATCTGAACCTGGAGAAATGCTGGTGCCCCCAGGGAGGCCAGAGCTCGCAATGCAAATGTTAATTAATTTTTTTTTTCTATTAGAAGCTAAATAAAATGCCTCAGCCACTTTTATTAGCAGCCTCTTTAATCAACCCGCTGTCTTTTGAACCCAAACAGTTTAGGCTTTAAGCACATGAAGAAAACAAAAAACCTGTTTTACAATTTCTGAGAATTTTCTTTTCAAGATTTGATATACTTATAGCTGTTGACTTTTGGTTGTTATTTAATCCCTATCAGACTTAAAAAGCTTTATTCTTCAGAAAGAAAAATAAGCCTTTAAACTGGGTCTTTAAAGTGAAAGGGTTTTTTATTATTTTTGAGGTAGTTATTGACTTGAAAACATACAATGGGTTTATTATTTTACTGCTGGAAAAGTGCCAAGGTGAGAATGAGCTGCCAATGATATAGATTATATATCACACTGTATAATTAAGACAGCAAACAGTCTGCTGGAAAATATTTTATAGACTACCTTATATAATGGAAAGTTCACAGCAGTCTAACAGAGACCACCTAATAAGTCTTTTAATATGAATTCTACCCAAGATTTAAATTAAGGTTTGAACACTAGTGCTTTACAGTCTATCAGTCTTTGCAATGATTACACCTGCCTCCACAGCCTAATTTTGAAACTCTATTATCATCCTGAATTAACCTGCTAGAAAATCTCAGCAGATTTGGTGTGCCTTTCTCCATGCTCTATGGCATGTTACTGCATCTTAGTCTAGATGGTGCCTTGGACTTTCTTCTTTACTTCTTTTCTATGATCTGGAATCAGCAGTTTATCACACATTTTGATATCTTTTTTTCTGTTCTGTGATGAGAAAACACTGACAAGTTTCTGATTAATTAAGAGACTATTGAAAGATGTCGGGCAAAAAAGAGGTCTTTAAATAGCCATGCATATTCATTTTTAGCATGTGTGAAATGTTTAGAATTTGACTAAAATGCCTCATGGGCTCAAACCTATCCCCACAGAAGTAGTTAGAAATGTTGCCGCTGGCTTCCTGGGGAGCAGTGGGATCCTCTCCATGTGATGCCCCCTTTCGCTGTCCCCATACTGTGCACCCGTGTTCGTGTGAGCACGCACTCCGTGTGTTTCTCTGGGATTTCTGATCTTTGGAGCACTGTAGCTTTATTTTTGTCTCAGGCCTTACCAAAGGAATATTGTTCTGATAATGAGTTTGTACTCGCTGAATATTGTAGACCTAAGTGCTTAGTATTTCAGTAAGGCGATTAATGAAATGAATTCTGTATTAATCCAACTCTGTGCAAGCTGATGTTACTTTATATCTTCTTAAGTGTTAATGAGAATTTGTCTTTGTGCAAGACTGTAGTCCAGAAAGGAAATTCACATGAGAAATGTAATTTGTTTTCACTCTTTTCCATTTTATGCTCGCATTTGGTGGCAGTGGTCTACCTGCTTTACTGGAAAATACAGTATGGAAGGAATCTGGGTTTTAATAAAAAGGGTTAAAGAAACCCTTGTGGCTACATTTCCTGACTCTTTGTAGTCGTGAGACCTCTTTGCTTTAAATCTGTGTAGACGGACTAATGCATCTTGTACTTGTCGTAACACTAGGCTCTTTGGACTTGTTGGCTCCAGAGGGCTAATAAAAGAATTTATATTGACTTTAATTGTCACCATGCAAAAAACGGCCCCAGCAGATTGAAATGCGAGTTCTGGCTCGGTCTGACTGGCTGCAGGACAGAGACTCCGTGTCCCTCCGAGCGGCGTGGCCGTCCCCTCCGGCAGCGGCTCCCACCAGGATGGATCCGGAGGAGGAGTGAGGAGGCCCTTCCTCTCCATGTGCCCTGGAGGAGGCGGGCGGCGCTGGGCTGCAGCGCGAGGTGGCAAAGGAAGGGATGGAGGTTTGGCTGTGACTTCAGAGATGCCCAGGTGAGATCCACAGTGCTGGATCTCTTTTCCCACCCAGTCCTCAAACCCAAAGATTTTGGGCAACGTATGAGCTAAAAATGCAGCTCCCCACCTAGTGTGTGAATTGACCCAGCTGTTCAGAGCAAAGTGCTGAAGAGATTTGAGGCACTTGGTTCCACTTGCCTTAGAAATCCTGGCGATCATCCCGACCTGACACCCGTAAGGGTGCTGTTGCCACTTCTGATACAGTCTTTCTATTAAATGTCCTCTGGCCAGCTAATAGTGTTGGAAAGCTCCACGTGTGATGCATGGAGCCGATTGAATGTGGCCGGTCTCTGAGAAATACTCAGAGATTAAACTCCCTTAAATAACAACCATGTTTTGGTTGTGCTATTTATAAAAGCTAACGAGTACTTGAAAAGACAGGGGTTGAGAAGAATTATTTGTCTGCTGTCAATTCCCAAGGCTGATTTGCTTCATGAGACGGAAATGTATATGCCCAGGCAAGCTCTAACACACATCCCTATTGATAAAGTTATTAAAAAATCAGACCATTAAATCATGTGGCGTGGATGGCTGCTCAAGAGAAGACTCTCTTGAGTCTTCTTTCTTTTTGAGCCCCGCCTCCAAGGCTGCTGTGAAGCTGTCATGAATGAAAAGGCAGCTGCTTGCAGGGTGCAGCAGGGCTCGCTGCTCTGCTCTGTGACACAGTCCCTCTGGAGCTCCTTGTGCCCAAGAGCTGCTTGGGCAGCTCCTGCTGGGGGCTGGCAGGGTTTCTGCTGGTCCCTTGGTGACAGGGGTCCTGGCAAGGAACCTTTGGTTGCTGTAGGAGGCCGACAAGGAAGGAGTTGGGCTTGGAAGGTGCAAGGTCCTCGCCTGAAACTGCCCACACTCTGTCCGTGCGGGAATTATGCAGCTGCGGGTGTTTAGACGGGAAGGTGGCGATTAGCAAGGGACAAGAATCTCGTGAATGGAACTAAATGTGGCTTCTGGGGATGTGTCATCTCGACTGGCTGCATAAAAACCCTGGAGGTGGGAGGAAAAACATTCTCAAGTGGCAGGGAGAGAAGGAGAACGACCAGTGTGGCTTAAGAATTGAATGGAAGTGAAGGAAGAGGAATTGGAGAATATAATTAGGGAGCAAAGGAGCAGACAGGTTTTCCAGCTGCGATGGGAAAAGATGATTAGACCTCTTGGTGGGAGGAAGGAGAGGAGGAAAAAAAAAAAAAAAAAAAAAAAAAAAGAGGAAATATTGCTGACAACTAAAATGCAGGAGCTATTACTTGAGAGACCAACCTCTAAAGGAAAAAAGGAAAAAAAAAAAAAAAAAAGCAACAGTGAACCTTGCAGTGTTCATGCTAGAATTAGCTTGCTCAGGAAAGCTGGAAAAAAACATTGGAAAGGTAGAGTGTATTAAAGAAAATTGCTAAGGTTATTATTACACGTTAGGTTTCACATGCTGTGCAGACACATATGTTTCTAGCACTTGTACTCTGCTCCTTGCATTTCTGAGAGGATGTCAAAATACATTTTGCAGTATTTGGTAGAGGTGTTGAAAGAGCAGGAATAGGAGTAAATTAGAAGATAGAAATAGAAAGGCAAAGCAGAAGTCATTAAAGACGATGACGGCAGATATCTGGAGCTTCCTCCTCCCGTGCCTCCTTCACCCATTCTTTGCTGGGCGAATTATCTGTCAGTGCATGAGGAGGCTCCTTCACTGCAGCCCTTCCTGCAGCCTCGTGTGTATCGCCCCTTCGGAGCCTCCCTGTGCGGGGTAATGTGGTGCTTTGGTTGGGATAGCTTTGGGATATGCTTTAGTTTGGGATAGTAGAAAGCAAAGGGCCAGCTCCATAGCCAGGGCACATGGGGATCATGATACAAAAATCCCTGTGGACGCGGCGTTTCCTGCCCCGTGCCTGCTGCACTCCTGAGTCCCCGGGCGTTTGTGGTGTGAGTGTTTTGAAGGATGAGGCTGCAGGGTTTAACCCGCCGCGTCCGGCCCTGCTGTGTTTCCCTCTGTTGGGGCTTGCAGAGACAAGCACGTTCCCATCCAGGAGCAGCCCTTGCCCTCAGCCATGGCTTGGGGTACATTAGGCTCAGACACAGGCTGTTTTTAGAACTTTCCACTTATTTAAAATTCTTTTTAGTCTTGTTTCCTCTATCATTTCCTTTGTTAGTCAAGATTTCTCTTACCGCAAAAGACGTCTCCTGTTTATAAAAGTGTGAAGTCAGGTGTCTAATAAGGCACTTAAACTTCTAAGTAGGAGTAACATTTCTGAGCATCGCTAATGATTGTCTTCTGCTGGGGAAAACTGGCCTCCTCAAAGACCACGTGAGTGTGTAAAATAATGGTCATAGTACTTTACTTTTTCTAGATAATAAATTAAGTTTTGTTAATTAGGTTTTGGTCACAGACATATAGTCAGTGGTCCCTCCCCCCCCTTTTTTTTCCCTCTATTTATTTATTTACTTTAATGTGATCAAATCACTTGTATCTGCCTGAAAAAAAAAAAGTCATGGAAATTTACCCCAAGCAGCTCTTAGCGAGGTGACAGCCCAGGTCACTGTTGCAATCCGGGGAGGGGAGCACATGGACAGCGTTTCAAGATCACAATCGGCGCGTTTGCCTCCTCAGGCCATAGTATTTGGAAGTCTAATAATGCAAAAAGTCCAACTAGCTGCTTTTCAGGCGCCTGTAGACTAAGACAACCAGGCTGCTAGTTTGTCCAGGCTCGAGATGGTTGCTAGAATGTCTGTTTCCTAGAATATCTCCTTCCCCAACTCGCTCTGCATCTAGTCCCCGTGTGCATCATAAAACCCATTGGCACGTTCACATGCCAACCCCTGGCTCGTATAGCACCGAATGCCAGAGCATTGTCAGCTCTGGGTGCAGATTTTCCCTCTGGCGAACGCAAGGACTTGTTCCCCACCTAGGATCAAGCTCCGTTTGTGCCCTGCAACCACGGGTACAGCAGGGCGCAAGGCGTAAATCCTCCCAGCCCTCTTATCCGCTGCACGGAGCATCCTGCTCAGGCCGGGGCCTCCCGCACGGCTGCACTCAGCAGAGCAGCTGAGTGTGTCCTGAATTTAAAGTGCAGCTCCGGAAGGAGGGCTCCTACGCTTAATGTTACACAGTGCCTCTGATTATCTCGTTAGGAGATGGAGAAAAATATTAATCTTGCAGGATTCCAGACACGCTCGTGTCTACCCAGAAAGCAAAAACAAGATGGGCTTCCCCAGGCTGCATGTTCACGAGGATGCAAAACGGCCTCTTTACAGCCAAAAATCTTTGAGTTTTGAAGTAAGCTACAAAGTGAGCAGCTATTTGTTCTTTGTCGAGGACCTGTTTTCTTCTGTTTGTCGTGAACATTTGTCAGCTGGTAAATTATGCACATTTTTTCCCTCTGTCTCTCCTATTTTTTAGCCAGCCGTAATTATGCTGGCTGATTCCTGTGTAGACTTGTTTTCAGCTGCATTGCTTGCATGCCTTCTTAATAGGCTGTAATTTTTGTTAAGTAAGTTATGTCAGATTAACTACTTCCGATAAGATGTGGTATTATATACTTGAGTTTTCTTTTTCCCCCAGCTGGATGCACAGAATATGTCACTGCTGACTTGCTTTCTGCTGCCTCCCTCCAGCTAAATAGCAATGTGCCGCTGCAGCAAAACCTCTGTTTGAGGATTCAGTGGCTTTTTTTGTAGGCTAGTAATGAGGCTTTGAGGTAGCTCGCTGCTCCTGATTAGCGCCAGAGCGCACAAGAAAAGGAGCAGTGCAAACCACTCATTAACTCATCGCGAAAACCTCAGCGTTTAAGCTCATAACGATGAGGAGAGACTGCTAAATCCTCTCCATTCAAACTTGGCTGTTCTATTTTTTGGGCTCCTTCCCTGGTTTTGTGGAGATAAGCGACTGACGGGTTGATTGTGCTGCTGTTCTTGCTGCGTTTGTTACGTTTCCGCTCCCAGCCTGGTGGCTCTGGTTTCAGCTGGGGCCCTGTTTTCGGTGGAGCCTTTGGGCTTGCCGAGGTTTGAGCTGAGTCTTGCCGCTTGGCAGGTCCCTGGGGGACACGGGGACCTGGGGCACCCTTGAGACGGGGCCAGGGTGGCACCTGCGCGGTGCAGACGGAGCGCAGGGACCTCGGCAGCCCTGCGTGTGAGGGGCCAGCGCGGTGCCCTGTGTGTCCGTGAGGGACCTGCTTCTGCCCAGCTCCCTGGCCTGGCCACCGCCTTCCCGTCATCTCATGGGTTTCGGTGTCGGTCACGCTGTTAATAGCTTTACCAGACTGTGTCGTTCTAATGCAGTGCAGTGAATTATATTTCTGGGCCCTCGTATGAAAGAGGATTAGCTGCTGGAAATTCTTTGTTTGATTATCTTACTGTTTCTCTAAAGCGGTAAATAATACGCAAAAATAACAGTACTGTGTATTGCAAATAACAGGCTATTTTCTCCCCTGGTTTCATGCTGGAATGGATGTCATTTGTCAAGTGAGGATGATAGAATGAATCGTACAAGTCATCTTAGATGTGATTTGCCACCTGCCTGATTGTTCAGAAGTGTTTGCATGCTTAATTAATCTAATTAGTCAATGCACATATAAGAAGAAAATCTACAGGCTCTCTCTCATCTTAAAATAAAGCTTTTTCTGTTTTCTTAGGATAAATAATTCATTATAGAGTTGAGTGCTATACTCTAATCCTGGAGACCTGGTTTTCTTTTTAATAATAAGAAATAGAATGATGGGGCTATTTCTTCCTCTTTCCCTTTAGGCTTTATTTGGTTTCTCTTTAGATGGGGATTTCATAGAAAGAATTGAGTGCTTCTGCACCAGGGGAAAATGAAATTCCTGGTTCCTACACTGTATACATTTTCTTGTGAAAGGAGTTGTCTGTTTTGGTACAGACGCAGAACTGTAAAACATGCACGGGGTATCTCCAAACATTGGTCTATAGCTTATGACAATGCTGTGTGAAAATGGAGCAGAGGGAGCTGAATCTTTCTAGTAGGAGCAATGCTCTCCTGGGAGGATGTAGGAGCACCCACAGATCTGTACAATGCAATACAGTCTGGCTATAAACATTTGGACAGTTGAGCAATGCTAATTTCATAAAATCAGATCATCATCAGCTGCCTAAATTGCTGTGAGAAAGAAGATCTGAATTAAGGGAGTTCCTGAAGGTCAAAGGTAGATTATAGACAGTGGCGTTTTAAATAGCTGCTGAAAGAGGGTCCAGTCTTTTGGCCAGACTTCTGCCTGGCCTGCAGGAGGGCTGTAGGAATGGGACAGCAGCTAGTGGAGCAGCTGCAGGATGGGAGGCAGAAGCCTTGGCAGGCTCTTCTCCCACCTTGGAAGCAAGATCTGAGGAAGGAATGGAGAGAAGTTGCAGAGAAAACATCAGGATTTGTACTTAGCTGAGAAGAGAAGCACCGAAGAGAAGTAGAATGGCGGTTGCGGGACGTGATTGCGGTATCATCACCGCTGGGAGGAAGACAGCATTCCTTATCCACTACCTGCTGTGTGGGAAAGACCTGAAACCCTCGTGCTGTTTCTGTGCCAATTCAGAGCAGGAATTGGCACAACTCTTCACGCCTTGGTGTGGAAAGGGTGCTCGTGGCCACGAGATGCGAATGTCCATCACCTTGCGCAGACGCGAGCTGCCAGTGCTGGGAATTGCGGCCATGCTCTGGCAGCGGCTTCTCTAGGGACACAGAGGGACAATAAAGACCCTCTCTGGGGTTTCTGTTGCTGTGGTTCTATCAGGAAGGATGAATCTGATGTGAAGAAAGGAAGTGAATTTACCAGCTGATTGTATTTTAAACCAGTCTATACTATCCAGAGGGGAAAGAAATCCAGTATGCTCCACTTTGAGACAGTTTGAGGGGTTTGAGCCAGGTTGGGGGGTTCTTTTTTCTTACAGGCTCTGTAAACAGCAATGCAAAATGAGTTAATATGCATGTTCTTTAATAATAGCTTCAGGAAGATGTCTTTCAGCTTTGAAAGTGGTGAGCTTTGCTTTCTGTCAGGAAGTTGAGACAATTCTTTTCCTGATTAGCAGATTTTTGTCCTGCTTCTTAGCCTCCAGATTCACAAGAAGCCTCCCCGAACCTGATTCTCCATTGAAATATATGGTATGAAGTTGCCAGGACAAGTGAAATTACTGCTGTAATTACTGGCTGTAGAGGAAGGAGAAGCAAAGCTGTTTTCCGGACAGATTTGCACTGCTGTAGTACCTACCAGTGCTCTCTGTAGTTCTCACCGTGGCAAGTTTGACCACCAAAGCAGAAGCTCTGGCAAAGGGATATTTAAGCAATAATTTTTTTTCAGTTTTCATGCAGAGATTAATGTAGAACTCCTGCAAATCAAATTAATATGAACTTGCATAATGGGTATGTTAGAACGACATGTGTTACCGTGACTACAGTTAAAAATGAAAAGTAATTTGTTTTGGTGTGTTATGACACTGTCCTAGGAATTCTGCTGCATTTTAGAAGCTTATTGACCGCCTGGCGGAGGCAACCTGTTCCAAGAGCCCTGGCACTGCGGCCAGGCGGGTGCATTTGCTTGTCAGTCTCACTGGTGCTGCTGCATGAGGGGTGCTCTCCATGCATGATGCATGGGTTAAACAGTGCCCTCCTGTAACACACAGAAACGTAACCTCACCTTTCCACGGCAATTTCAGCCTTCAAAGAAACTCCCTTTTGCGAAGCTTTCTGCAGGATTGGAGCTGAACTCTTTCTGCATTTTACAAAACCATGTTATCAGCTGCTCTTGGTATTTGCAGAGCTTTTGTTCTTGCATCTGTGTGACCAGTAGCCTTCCATGCTACATCTTTGCCTCACAACTCCTCAGTGAGATAGGAATATTTCTATTTTCTATTTGAAATCCGAGGCAGAATTGTTAGAACTGAGACCAACAGTTATGGGAACTCCTGCTTTGTAGGCACGAGGACCTAGCAGTGGACTTGTCAGCTCAGAGCTAGGTACCTGACTAGATATTCAGGTATTATGGATTCAGTGTGCATGTTATCCCCAAATAAATAGGCTGGCAAGAGAGCAGGTACATCTTGGGCTCTTGAGAGACAGGATGTATGAGTGCTTTTCTCAGTGCTACCAGGAGGTGCCTCTCTCTCCTTGGGATAAAGCCACGAAGGAAATCGCCGAAGCCTTTCCTAGCAGAAGCTGGTCTGGTGTTACACGTTGCTTTCTCCCAGAAGAGTTGTGCTGGTGCTCCTGGCCTCTCTCACCCTAGTGCAGTGGCAGAAAGCTTATTGAGGATGAGGAGGATGAAAGTTGCTGTCCTTCTGTGGGCAAGTGAGGACCTCACCTTCCCTCGGGAGGTGGCTGGAGTGTCCTGGACCAGCCCAGCGCAGTTGGGCTGAGCCTGCAGGCAGCCCCGTGCTGGGACTCCCAGTCCTGAGCCTGTGGAATCCTCACATCCATGTGCTGGGATGAAATTATCCCTCTGGCAGGGAGCACTTGGGTCCCTGCTCCAAGGATGGTCTCTGTATTTTCTTAAGAAAAAGATATTTTCTTGCTTTATTGTCTCCACCATTGTGTTTTAGGCCAAATTTTGAACCTGATCTGTTGGCAATGTCCCTTTCTAGAAGTGAGATTTCTCTTTTCCTATTCCTGTATCTCCAGCAGTGAGTGCTTCCTGTGCTCCTGATCCCATCATTGCATTTAGCCTATCATAAATGCAAATAATGATAATTAGATGGTGAATAAGGCTATTACAGATGCAGTTTGGTGCATATTTCACTGATTGGGCCAAATCAGGAAGCTCTGCGATGCACACTGGCAGCTTTGCGAGTACGAGTGCTTATTACTTATCTCAGAAAGTAGCATGTTATCAATTAATTGCTCACAAATCTCTGGTGTCGGCGTGCGTAGGTTGTGAGGAGTGGCAAATCATTAACTTTCTGCGGCGCGGGGCTGCATTACAATGCCAGGCAGCGGATTTGCAAGTTTAATCTGGTGGAAAAAAACCTTTTGTCTGTGGCATCCCGCTGGCGCGGCCGGAGCGGCGCTGGGCTCTGGGGCTCTGCTCGTCCTTCTGTCCTGCGCTTGGGGGGTTCCGCATCCCACGCAGGAATCGGGATGAGGAGATAAGAAGTGCTGACACTAAAGCACAGGGCAGCCATCGTCTCACCGCGAGCACGGGAGCAAAGCCAGGTCTCAGGGCGCTGCGAGGCTCTAGCTGTACGTTTGTGTCTAGTCTGCTACCGATTCAGCTGCTGATGGGTTGCTTTGAAGTGCTGCCTGGTACTCTCCTTCCCTTTGGGTTTTCTCCCAGTGTTTTTGAAGCAGATCTCCCAAGCGCTGACAGCATTTGGGGGTATCCATTGCAGCTCTTCATTGCTGCCTCCCATGGCAGACAGACGGTCTAGCAATGATTCTCCTGTGTCTTTCGCAAAATTGAGTCTTGGGAAAGGTTCAAAGCCCACGTTTGCCATTTCTGAAGATAAAAGATGCTCCGTGTCTGAGCTTCCAAGTCAGCAGCAATCTTTGTGCTCAGAGTCAGTCCTAAGTAGAAAACAGCATTCGGTCCACCAGCCTCACGGAGGCTGCTGACCTTGTGGGTGGAATTGCACCAGTGTTTCACTGTGTCCTTAACATGCTTTGCCCACGTTCCTTGTAATCAGGATGCAGAGGGAAGAAGGGTCCCTTTGGTTTCAAGGAAGAAGGTCAACAGGAAGCCAGATGTAGCCAATCTGTAATTTCAGAATCATGACTTGTACCTGTTTTATTAAGCTGAGTGCATTCAGAGGCAGCCGCAGCCTTGCCCTCCACTGGGAAGACTCCTGGGTTCGCTGCTCAGTGTTTACCTTTGTTAGGATTGCTGTGGAATAATTTATTTGGCTGGGTTTGTCAGCCCAAAGGATACATTTGTGCCCTGTGGCACTGCAGTGCTGACAGGAAGACTGTGCTGCAGATTATACGCTGTGGGGCGAGGGCTTCAGACCAGGCACGCTTTGACCTGAAGTAAATTTCTGGAGGAACGAGGTGGAAATATATGAGTGCCGCACACCCGCGCTGCTTCGGCAATGTCCTGCCCGTGCGGGAAGACGGGGCCGGAGCTTCCAGTGAAACGGAGTATTGGAGACCGTCACCTGCAGAGGAGAGTGGGCAGGGGTCAACCTTCAGGTGTCTTTTCAGTTGGTGCAGGTATTTCCAATGTTATCTGGTCTAGGAATAGAAAAAAGAAGCACTGATCAGGATAAGCACTGCTTAGTGTGTAGAAAAGCTGAGGTGCTTTTCAAAGGGGAGCACTGGCTGAAGAGCAGCAGTGATTATGGCAAAGTTGGTGAATGCTCAGGGTTTTAATTTTTTTTTTTNCCTGGTCTAGGAATAGAAAAAAGAAGCACTGATCAGGATAAGCACTGCTTAGTGTGTAGAAAAGCTGAGGTGCTTTTCAAAGGGGAGTGCTAGCTGAAGAGCAGCAGTGATTATGGCAAAGTTGGTGAATGCTCAGGGTTTTATTTTTTTTTTATTTTTTAATTGTTTTTGTTTTGCTTTAAGGTCAGCTAGAAAGGAATTATAAATGCCTGCAAAGCTGAGAGCGCAGTTGCCAGAATTGCCGCTCGTTTCTGCCGTTCCCTGCAGCCGCTTCTCCCTGAAGAGCTCCGCTTCCTGATGCTCCCGGGGTGAATCCTGTGTCACAGTGCCTAGTCCGTCTCGGGGTAGTTTTCCCCCGGGCCCAGGCACCTTTTGTCCCCCTCTGCCAGTGGTGCAGACTGGCACGGCGGCTGGGTCGGTGGCAGCGGTGCCACCCTCCGCTCACGGCCTCGTGCGGGATGCAGAGCCCCTGACGTTCCCTGCGGAGGGGCAGCAGGGCAGGCCCCTGGCCAGGGCACCCNAAAGTTGGTGAATGCTCAGGGTTTTATTTTTTTTTTATTTTTTAATTGTTTTTGTTTTGCTTTAAGCTCAGCTAGAAAGGAATTATAGGGCACCCTCTGCCCGTGTCTTGTCTCTCACCCCTTTGAGCGTGGGGCAGAGCGGCTGCGTCCCTGGCACGGGCGGCCCGGATCAGACGCTCTATCCGCAGAAAGGGGAGGAGAGGCTGCTCAGCACTGGCTCTCCGCCGAACCAAGTAGTAGACAGTTTTATTAAAATGTAATTTGAGCCACTCTGGTGCTATTAACTACAATAAAAATGTTTTATTTATTCTATCTGCAGTATATCCAGTTTATGATACATCTTAGAACCTCTGATGGGTTCATTTCTTTGTCATTTGATCAGTGAAATATGAAGGAAGGGCTGGAATCTATAGTGTTATTATGTGGGAGTTATTTGTGCCTTGTGTTTCAATATTCCCCGTCTAACCACTCTCCTTTGGTTGCAGTCTTTCATCTGGCATGAAGGTAGCTGAGCTTCACGCTCGTTTTCTGAATGGAAGAGGGGGAAGGGAGGAGTGCTGGCATGGCAGGTTTTATGTGGCCATGAGATAATAGTACCTCTGAAGAGCAAGAGCTACAAAATAAACCTCAAATATTTTCTTAAATGCTTAAATTCAGCTCCATAAGAACTCTCATTTTAGTTTCATGTGCCCCATGATGTAAGGTAGACTCCTTGCTCAGTCACAACTAATTTAAGCAGCTGACTAGTGGGATCAGACCATGGAGTTAAGGCAATTTGCAGAACTCTTAACTGAATTCTTTCCTCCCATCGGGAAAAAAATAGCTACATTTGCCAGAGAAATTATTCATTGTGAATCATTCACTTAATTCTCATAATAAATGGTTTCCTACCCTTGCTTCTATTGACTAATTACTGTATTTAACATTCTTACTTGCTTTTGTTTTCTGCTCAGCTTAATTTTGCTATAATGAGAGAGTCTGGAGAAGTCCAAACCGTGGGATGAAACCTCAGTATCCGTACTGGTCCTATTATGCTTCACGGAGTTGGTGGAAAATGTGTGTCCTGGGTAGTGGAGCCTCTCCTTAGGCTTCCTGCTGTGGAGAAGACTGTGCTTGAGGCACTTTAGCTGGTACTATTTTCTACTGTGCCTTAAATTGACTGGCTTTTCTGGGTCCTTGAAGTAGCTTAGAGCTGCAGCCCTGCTCCCTTTCTCCTTCTCTTCCCAAAGATCTGCAGAGCATCTGCCTCGGCCTCCTTGGGGTTTCTGGCTCCCACTGCTTGGCTTACAAATGGGGCAGGAGTTGTCCCAGGGGTAGCTCCTGTCTGTGGTGCCCGAGGGAGATGGTTTTGAGCTGCAGAGAGGTGGCCCCGTGAAGCCCAAAATCGTATGCTCTTACATACCTCATACTCCTTCCCCCAGCTGTGCTTGCTGTACAAAATGGGCTATCTTGGAGGATAATAATGTAACAAATTGAGACTAGCTTGCAGTATGTGAATATACTTTGGAATTTGTCTACAGATTGTTTTATTGAAAGAGCTTCAACTTTATTGATTTCTCGGTGTTGAACATGCCATGAAGATGGGCAAAATAGTGTGGCATCCAAATGCCCTGGTCAGGGTTGTGGCTGTTCCCTTGGCTCTGCCATCACAAAACAGAGACCTGTTCTGTCCCAGGGGCTGCTGCAGGGTCTCTCTCAAGCCCAATATTAAATGCCTTGAAGTTCTTTAAGGAGAGATTCAATTGTGAATTGGGTGTCAACACTCTGCCGCTGATAATACCAGTGAATGAAGTAGAAAAGCTTGGGGGAAAACTCCTCAAGTGTGAACTCAGTCTGACACTTTAGCACCTGAAGGTGATGCTGCAGCAAAGTTATAGGAGGAAGCTGAAGGAAAAAAAATGCTTCCAGTGCTGCATTTTCACCTAGATATATACATCAGATGCATCTATTCAAATGAGCACATGATATGACTGATAATTGTCCTGTAATGAATATGAAAAAAAAAAAAATTCTTCTTTATCTGTAAATGCTGATAATACTGCTTCCCATCACAGGAGAGCATGAGGAGGGAAAGGGCAGAAGCCCCAGCTGGCAGGGCTGAAAGGAATATTGGAGCTGAAGAAATTAAAGGAATGTGAGTTGCTGGAAGTGAAGTTTGGTTAAACCTTATCAAGGGCTCTTTGTACAAAAGTACCTTAGACTCCTTTTGCACTGTGACTATTTGCACTACCTGAGGAAAACTCTAGAGATTATTTACTATCCAGGTTACAGAGTTCTCTTTGAGTTTCCAGAAGAATGTGCTGAACGAGGGCAGAATACAAAGTAAAGTAACAACCAAGATCATCTTTCTTAACTGAAGAGAGGATGCATGATCTTTGTATCTTGTTACAAGCTGAGGTGCTATAGACATAACTCGAGACTATTGCTAGGAATTTCATTTTCTTTTTAGGTAATCTTTTATCCTATTTCAAACTTTTTACTTTTCTTTTGCCAACCTTAGAATAAGATATTGAAAGCTTCATTTCCAAGGTGCCCGGCTGTCCCTCTCTACAGACATCGACTTTCAAAGCTCTAAAGGGGCGGAAAGAAAGGTAGGATTGGAAACCTCTTGGGAAGCAGAGTGAGGAGGAAGAAAGCTCACCACTGGCATTTGCATCGTTGAAAGGGATGTGCATAACTAGGTTGAGGAACCAGTTTTAAATAAGATGATGTCACAGCAGTGCTTAAAAGCACAGGAAATCTTGCCAACTTCTCTGTGAGGAGCTTTACCTCTAGGGCTTTCAGCAGTGCAGGGCCTGACCGAGGTGAAGGGCTCTTGACCGTTCCTCCGCGCAGGCCGAGTTTCGCTCCATTTCTGTGAGGCAGCTGCTTCGCTTCAAAGGTTCCCGCCACGGTGCCACTTTTTCCCCGAGGGGCTGTGAGCACCGTGACTAATGGCCATTTCTCATGGGCCTGTGTGCTGGGATCGTGTGACAGGTAACGAAGAATGTGGGAGGTCAAGTTTGCATTTCTCAAGACTTGGGATACTTATGTGGATCTCTCTTTTTTACCTCAGTCCTTCTACTCGTAGCTGAGAGGACTGCTGTTTACCTGGTGGCCATTTCCTATCTTTCATGTGGTTCACACTTCCAAGCTGGTTAAGTTATAAAAAGGCTATGATTATGTAAGCCTTTGGTTAGGAAAACAAGCTAAAAATAGGATTGTCACCAAGTAAATATGAATGAAACTCGTTTAAATCTAGCAGTTTAAAACAGTGCTGGGGTCCAAGGGCCCTGCTCGTGGCATTGCACAGTATGGTTGGAGTCAGTGTTTGCCTCTGTGCATCCCCCTAGTCTGATGGGATCCAAATCTTTCCTTGCGATTGACACGGGTCCTGCAGGTCACTGTGAAATGACCCAGGTCAAACCTTTAAAATAGCATTTAATGCATTTCGTGGCATGCAGACGAGCACTGACACCAGTGCGACGCCCTGAGAGGGAAAGGGTCAGTCTTTTGGGATGGGCCATGGAGGAACCAGCTCTGCATCGGTGGTAGCAAGGCTGGCTTGTCCATAGTGACCCCACGAGGGGATCAGAGCAGGAGCTGGGGCCACTGGACTGTCCCTACCTGGAGAGATGGCTCTGAGTGGCACCCAGGCAGGTGCTTCACAGCTGACCCTGGGCAGTGGCATTGTCACTGCCAAACTGCGGGCATGGAGGCAGTTATTTGGTGGATTAAGGGGTGAGAGTCTCTCTGTCCTTGGCATTTGAGGCCTCAATAAAACCAGGAGAGTGGTGGTGGTTCTTTCTGAGAAGAGCCTTGAATTCTCCATTGCCTGCGGGGCCACGTTCCTGGTGTAATTTTCCATTCTCTGTCGCCTCAAAAGTGGTATCTCGGCAGTCGTGCTGATTTGCCTCATCTATATGTTGATTTTAATAGATCTGTTTCCTGGGTGAAGTGCTGCTTACCATCACAATGGCAGCAAGATTGGGTGTTTCTAGTTTTTTACTGCGTATGAGGGTAAAATGAGGCCAATAAGAGTTTTCAGTGCAAGGGGGCATTGGGAAGGTCACCCAAACAACACTTCCCAGCTGTTGAGAAATATTCCAAGGTTAGAGAGTCAAGGCAAATTCTGAAAGAATTATTATAGATTAATAGTAATAATAATAAGCAGCACAATATTGCAAATACTCTACCAGATCATAAGTATTTGGAAAGCGGGCCCTGCTATGTCTATAAAATCACAGAAACAAAAGAGAAGAGCAGTGCAAACCTCCTGAGAATTCTGCTAACTTCTCTTTACTGCCTTTCCCTTCTTGTCTCAGGCTCTATTTGCCGTGATTCATGAAAAAAGCCCTGAAGAGCCGACATTTGGGCTTTGGTCCTTGACACTTAAGTAAAATACTTTAAAGTGCAGTTTGGGAGCTTCAGGCTCCTTCCTTCCACTCAGTCTTTCAAATGCTTTTGAAATGAAAAGGAGCACTAACGGATGTTGGTTTTCCGTTTTCCTTTCTTCTGGCTCGGTGTGTTCTCCCGGGTGCTGGCGCAGCGCGACTCGCTGCGGGGTGGTGCAGGCGGCAGACCCGAGGGGCAGCAGCGTGGCAAACCCTGCCGCTTTGTTCAGCACCCCGAAGGGAGCCCGCGAACGCGGGGGCAGCGTGGACAGCTATGGTACCGGGCAGAAAATAACGGGAAATTGGAGTTAAAGTGCAGGAAGGTATGGTAGAATTAATGGGGTTTTTGCATCGCAGAGCTGCCTCTGAAACTAATCGCGATAGCACTTAGTGTCTCCACAGGGATGTTTCCAAAAATGCTGCCCGCGCTACCAAATGCTGCTGTACGGTCTGAAACAGCCCTAGGAGACGCTGAAAACAAGTCAAGGGCTTTGTCCTTCATATCTGGGGAAGAAAGGCCTTTGGGTCTACAGATAGAGACCCTGGGGCCACCTCCATGTGGCTCCCTGGTGACTCGCCAGCAGAACCAGGAGCTCCCAGGCTTGTACTCAACCTTCCTGTTCGTGTCTCTGCAGGGTGAGAGTACGTGCGCTGCACCTCAGAGCAGACCAAGCTCTGTCGGTAATCGTGCATGCTCGCAAACCAGGCTTGCTGGGAATAGTTGGTAGTAATGGACCAGCCCGTGATCTTGGTTACTCTGGTATAACTCTGTTGCAACTCTATTGATTGCACACTATACGTTTCCCAATTAGCATGCTTTTTGTTTCACCATAAAATAGTGTGATTTATTGTAGGGGTCAATAATCTCTCGTGCTGACCAGGTAGTTTTTCAGGCTGTTTCATTTGTAAGGTGGCAGCAGCTGAGGAGGGCTGCATCTCAGCAGCAGCTCAGGAGAATAAATGGCCCTTGATCCTAAGAGCATTAAGTGAGAAATATTCAAGGGTTAATTTGGTGCAGCCCTTTGAGCTTATATTAAATGTCCTGCAGCCTTATCAACCAAATTCTCCTGTGAGTTTTGGCAAATATAGCTGTCTAATAGATTCATAATTTAGATTTTTACATAAGTTAGCCATAGTTTTTGTGGAAATGCTGAGAGAATCCACAATGCTGTGACCTATCCAGGGCCTGTGTTCTATAATTCAGTATGACTTATGCTTCTCCCAGAGAAGTAAGAGTGTTTTACTTAAGCTTATTCCTGAATATCAACAATAAACAGTTATAGATGGAATAGGAGTGTGCTGTCTGGTATTGGAGTCAATGCTTTCTGAACACTGGGTGCTTTTATCTCTCTTAAGGAGAACCCAGAAATCTTACTTCTACCCCTCTCTTATTGCACAGAGAGAAAAACTTTTCAGGGTAGAATCAAAGACTTAGTTAAGTGAAATTGAAGTGCCCTCAAAGGGTCATGGAGCTATGCAGAGGTGAAATAACTAATCCTAGGTGAGCCAAGAAATGAAACCTGCTTTGTCAGAGAATGCATCAGTGTGAGGTGATCTGTGTGGATCACATCTACTTGCATACTTGTTTGTAGTAATTACTTCTCCATCAAGGATGCTGTAGTTATCTGAATTTATGAAGAAAAGAAGAATACATTCCAAATATTTTCAATCAAATTCTGCTCTTACCCAATTCCTTTCTAGGGTGACTTCCTTTTGCTGCTCAGAGGTTCTGTTTGATTCAGCTCATTGTACAGAATATGAAGACAGATGGGGCAAAAATATACATGGATTTTTCTGTTTGTCAGTGAGCACTACAAAGGAGAGGATATGACATAAAATAACATCTGTAGGTTAGAATAAGCAAAACAAGCTGCTAACCAATGAAGAGAATGACAAGAGCATGTTGTATGTGTCAGTGAAATAGGACATCTGCGTGGTAAAAAGTGCTCTACGAAAACCTTTTAAGTGTTTAACGAGGGTAAACAGATCGTTAAAGTATGGATTTGATTTTGGAAAGAACAATTCTTGCTGCTTTTGACAGGAGCTTTTGCGTTGTTTATAACCAATATATTATTGTGCAGTTCCTCCAGACCCATTCTGCACTCTGCTATTGTGTCAATACCTCATTTGGAGAGAATCTGAACTGATTTATCAATTAACTGCTTTGTGGAGAAATCACCACCTATCAAGCTCCAGCACCCAGGGGTGTCCAGACAAATAGTGTTCTGGAAGATCTTAGCTGTAGGGGCCTGTTTGCAGCAGTGAAATTGGAAGTGAGGTCCAAATGGAGAGGCAGGATGGGTACTGGTTTTTTGCCCCCCCACAAGATTGCTTCATGCGCGTTTCACTTGGCTTCTGCGGCTTGGAATCTGTCTCTAGCTAATATTACCTCATTATGGATTTCTTTCTTATATTATTAGGTTTCCCTATGGCTTAGCAATCCAATACAGTTTTAGAATGTTAGGGACAAATCCTTTCCTCAGTTCAAACCACAATATCTAATGGGATCCTCCAGAGAGCAGGAGAATTCAGTCCTGCCTTCTGGGCCTGGGCAGTCCCTGTGAAACCACAGTGCGTAGAGGAGGGTGGCCGGGATGCGCCCAAGCGTCAGGGCAGTGGCTCTTCCTCCCTCCGACCTCTCCCACCCCCCGGCTCCCTTGTTGGGGCAGGGAAACAAGCCCTGCGACACAGAGCTGCAACGTTCCCGTGTCGGTACCCGGGAATGTATTGCAGTGCCCTGCATTTAAGCAGGGCTGGATTAGATCTTCCCTGTGGGTCACTTGCCCACTTGAGGTGGGGTGTCTGTTGTCACGTGTGAGGGGTTGGTGTGGAGAGCTTGGGAGAGAAGGATGAGGTTCCTTTTATAGGATATGTTGCTGTTCCCGTTTTCTTGCTGCTGACAGTGTCCAAATACCTGTTCTCTCTGAAACGGTGACTGTTATTTGCTTAATGCAGAGCAGTGAATCGCATCCCCACCCAACTGAGGACCCTGGATTTTGTCTGAATCCCAACCCAGACAGGTCCTATTATCCTCTTCTTTTGTCTCTTATTCAAATGCGGCTGAATTAATACAGATTTTAACGTAAGGCAGAAAGAAACATGCACGTTTTTGTAGGATTTCAGGCATCTGAGACTGAAATTTTGCAAAGCTGATTGCAGTGCAACTCTCCCTGAAAATCTGGTTGCTAAAATATGGCTGCATTCTTTTTTCCTAGATAGTTCCAGTTTCGTTATTCTTCAAATTCCTTCTTCCAGCTCTGCTATCCATTTATATTATCTATACATATATAGCCTTTGTTTGATCCTATCCCACTTGATAGTTCAGGAAAAAAATAATTCCTCTTTATCATTATGCTACTGTAGTATGCATGGAGCTCTGCTCATATATATTGCTTTGTACCGGTATTACAATAAAAAATAATATTTTTAGGAATATAAATAAAATAATGAAGTGTGAAAGAATGGAAAAAATGGGTTCCTCACACTTCTTGCTGTTGGTATAGCTTTTCACAGCTTGTTCTTTAAAACTTTGCAGCTATCTCAAGATTTGTTCTACAGTAAAAAAGGGAGCAATGTGCTAGGCACATCAAACAGTGTAAGAGCTACCGAGCTGCTACCCTTTGCTCTCGTGTTTAAGGCTTGTTGTTACTACCTGTTTTGGGAAAATATGAGTGTTCTGTTCCTAAAAACCTAACGACTACCAGCTGGGACACGTTTCCGCTCGTATAAATGGAAGTAGGTTTAACCTTTGTACAGTGGTGCTCACCCAGACTATCCAGCCTTGGGGACATTGTGCTGAGGGGCAGGGTCTTGCGCTGCTGCGTTACTGTCAAACCTCTTGCTGGTCACTTATGTCTGCCCCATTTGTCGCTGCAGTGTGAGGATGTCTCAACAAACAACATCTGGAAAGTGACTTGAGAAGTTCCTTGTTAATCATTTATTGGTTTTAGGTTGAAGAGCATTTGGTAAACAGGGGCTGATGTCAATTAACTGGCAAAAGTTTAGGTTTGCTCAGAAGATCTGAAGGATGCTGCAATCATTAAATTCTTTCCGTCTCGGTTCTGGGAAAATATTAACTTGCAAGAGGCAGGACTGTTAAGTGAGAAATTTTAGCAATTGACCGACATATGTGGCAGCCTCTTCACAAACTCGCCTGCTGAATAAAATGTTTGCACTTTTTATCATTGGTATTGAAAGCCTACTGTGTCGAGTTGTTTACTTAGTCTCCAGAGAACAATAGGTTTAGATCAGTTACTTTCAATCCTTATATTGTAGTCTGAGCACCGCCTCAAAAACATTACTGGTGCCTAACCAGAGGCATGGATAAGAATAAAAAACCCGGGTTGCCCACTGGAATGGATTTGCTGGTGCTGTCTTAGGAATGTTTGTTCTTGGCTTCCCACAATAGTGCCAATGTTGCATGTTGTTTTTCATAACAGTATGGCATTGCTCTCTGAATGTTAATATTTCTTAGAAAAAAAAGTGATGTAACTAGATTCCGTTGTGTCATGGAGACTAACTGTGGCAGAGCAAAAAGCAAAGGCCAGTGATAGCTGCATGATTTTTCTTTTTTGTTACTACCAGAAGGGAGGGAACGCAAGAACTTCCCCTGTACTTCACTTGTTCTAACACATCAGCGTTTTGCACAGAAGAATCCCCTGCTACTCACAACTTGTCCTGAGTTAAGAATAGGTTCTATCTAACAACTCTGCAGCTTGACAAATGTTCTCTTAATTAGTTTGTTGTAATTTCTGGTACCAGTGAAGTCTTTGAATAGGCATGTGGCCAGGAATTGTTTGAAAACTTTGCAAATTGGAAAGAAAAAACAGTATTTTCTTAGACTCCCTCTTGGAAAGGACTCAGCTCCTTTTGGTGACATTTTTCATACTCACGCCCCAAAGATTATACAGAAATGAAAGGGTTTTTTTTTTTTTTTTCAACTGTAATGGGTTTGAGAAATGTAATAGAAGCTGGTGTTAATGTTCTTACCTAAAGTAGACATGTGTTTGATTTAGTTCTGATGTTTCTATTTTTTTCTTCATATACTAAAAGATTTCTCTCTTTCTTCTTTCTCACCCCATCCTGCTTGGACTTACTTATGCCTCTCCCCTTACACAGACCTTAACTTTCATTTCACTCGTATAAGCCTACATTTTATTTCCTGCTCTTATTTTTCAGTGCTTTCCAGCCTTTCTGTCTGTGTGGTAGTCATCCTCCGCCACTATCCCCATTAATGCTGCTGATTCCCAACCCTGCCATGATGACTTGAGTTTGCAGTTTAACCTAACAGACTTTCTGATCCTCAGTTGTTCCTTGGTTCCTTTCTATTTGAGCAGTATTAAATGACTTGATCCTCTTAAGTTCACTTTTACTATTAAAAATGCCCCTATTTAAGTAAATGAACACATTCAGAAGATTCAAACAAACTCACAAAATTGCTACAGCTTGTTGAAATTATGCACAGGATAATCCTGATACCAGGGAATTCATTTAAACTCTCTGAGGTCACAATTTCTCTTAGTGTGTGCTGTTATCACAAGGAAATTTTGGCTTCCCTTGGCCTCTAGACACTGCTGTAATCACTCACTGATAGCTCATTGATAACCATTATCTTTTCATAATCTTTGACCTTTGTTCTTCTCTTTTATACCAGTGCGTTACAACTGTAACGTGACTGAATTTAGTGGACTTGCTCTTGATTTACACTCACCAAGACTGATGGATGTTGTTTTCTGACAACTGATTTGTCCTCTATTTTGTAAAACTTATTGGGAAAACTGATTGTTGGGAAAATTGCACCAACAGGACCTGTTTGTGCATTTCTAGGGTTGATGAAAAATTTCAGTTTTTATGATTCTGAGTGCAAGGGATTGCGGGAAAACTGTATTAAAAGAGATNATATTGCACCAACAGGACCTGTTTGTGCATTTCCAGGGTTGATGAAAAATTTCAGTTTTTATGATTGTGATCAAAAGAGATCAACTAAAAGAAGGTAATATTTAAGGATTATGGATTTATTCTTTTGTGTTGTTTTTGAATGCTCTGAAAATCTTCACCACTGAATTATAATTATCCATTCAAAAATCATCAGTTGATCAGAGTCTCTTTAAGATGAAAAGAAGAATTGAAGAATTAGGCTCAATAATTATTAAATCCCTCCCCAGTCTTTTCTCTCTTTAGGAACTGTGTTTAATTGTATGTAGTGCTGCTGTTTTCCATTCTTGGAGTGATGAATAGGTGCTCCAAATTCTTTGCTTGTGTCTTCAGATTGCAGGACGAGGCAAGGAGGGGATGGAGCTTCAAGAACAGGACCTTGCCGTCACCCAGTGAGCGTTGAGGCAGTCCAGTTTAACACAAGCAACACAACTATCACTAAAGCTACTAAAGCTATGCTATGCAAAAGTCTCTTTTTTTTTTTTTTTTTTTTTTTTTGTATAATTGGAATGAAATGCAGAGCTGTGTGACTCTCGCCTACATTATGTAAAGTCATTTTTTCCCCTCTTCTATAATTAAGTGCACAGCTTAAGACATTGCCAAGTACTGAGAGCAACTCTGGCTTCCATGGTACCGCTCCCCAAGCAGATCACAAGGACTTTGATGTCGATTTTCAAGTATGTTGTGAGGACGGGAAAGACGTTTGGAAGTGGAGCCCTGTCGAGGCGTTGCACTGAAGGCTCCCAGAAATTTTCACCCAGGACTTCTCAAATAAGCAAAGGACTTCAAATAAAACACCAGATTCTAACAATTTATGAGTTTTACAGCAATTCTGGATCTGACGTGGTAATACTGTAGTGCTGGAAGACCATTCAAGCTGCATTTATTTTTGTGGTATGCTTTTGTAATCTCCCAGCCAGACCATTTACCAGTGGGTTTGGAGCAGACTTGCAGGTGGCCATGCACTGCTGCCCTGCATTTGTGGCACCCAGGGATGTCCAGAGAATGTCCCAGTTCGTGTTAATCACTTGTGCATCCACGGCATTTGGGCAACCTGGGGATCAGCTGGCACTTCCTCATCAGGAAGAGCTTCTGGAATTTCCTTTGAGGAACATCTTGTGTGCTGGTGGGAGGCCCCGAGAGCACCAAAAGGTACTTATTTTCAAAGCATTCCCGGGAGCAAAATGCAACAGTTCATCTGTGTTTTCCTCCTTGCAGGAGCCAGTGTCCGAGCCCCAGAAGGCGGTCGGGGACCTCCCGGCGCGGCGGCGACCGGCGCGCGGCGAGGCCTGATCCATCTGCCAGCTGGTGGTGGCTCCTCCAGGGACCGCCTCGCCGTAGAGTGAGGCTCTTAGTTACTTCAAACGACGAGACCCCATCGTCCCCCGCAGCTTCAATCCTATGTTGTTACTTGCTGTAAATCACAGGATTTCCACGGGAAACAGAGCCAAGGCTTTGGTGGAGTTTTTTAATATTGGTTGCATGTAGCAGTGCTTTATTTGGTGCAACTGCGATGGGAGGTGCCCTGCGTGGACACCTGGGAGATGGCAGGAAGGGACGCATGCGGAGGGCCCCCGCAGTGACCAGCCCCGTCCCGATCCGAAAGGATCCCTCCCCCTCCCTGTCCAAGAGGACATGCTGCTCCTGGGACGAGCGGGGGCAGAAAGGGCTGTGTTCGGTACCAGTGGAGATGTTTGAAGAGCAGTGCTCTGCTGAGCTGCGTTGGAAGCACGGAGCAGGCGGAGATGAAACAAGGAGTGTTTGCTTATGGAAGACTGGGAGAAGGGAGACCGCCAGGCGTCCTGCCCTCGCAGGGCACACTGGAGTGGCCGCAGTGCATCCCAGTGAGGGCAACACTGCGGCTGCAATGAAACGTCCTCACGTCAGGAGCAAGTAGAGGAGATGCGAGTATCTGTGAGAGTGACCTAGCTGTCTGGCAGCCAGGACGGCTCTGCCCATGGAAGTGTCACGGGTCTGCGCTGCTGCCCACAACTGCAGCATCTCCTCGTGCTGTGGCCAGCAGGATGGTGCCTGCTAGTATTCAGGCTCCTTTCCTCCATGTCCTGCCTCCAAAGTTACCTTGGATGGATGAAGCGCTGACTTTGGGTGCAGTATTGGTAATCAAGGATCAAGATCAGTATGGTCAGGCTCCTGACAGAGCAACTGGTCAGACTTCAAAAGTACCCAAGTCAGATCAATAAGACATATACCTCAGTTCTGCCATTTGAAGATGTTTTCTCATTTCTCAATGTATAATCAAGTAGTGAAAGTAATTTAGGAATCTCCTTGGAGAGTAAACCTCTCTCGTTTCATTGAAATTGCAGCAATTGCAGCATCTCCCAGGCTGCTCTGGAGCATGTAACCGATTTATATGGGATGCTGCAGCCCCCCTGCATGGGACAGTCCCTAGGTGTGGAGGACTCCAGAGTCTTTCTCTCTTTCTATCTTTCAGTGCAAGAAGCATGCACCGCAAAAGCACATCAGTTTCCTTTCCCTGTGCCCCAAAGTTCTTGAACCATTTCCAGTGCTTCTGTATTGACGGTTTATCTCCAGAAAAGTACTGCTGTCTGCGAGATTTACAGCACCTGAGCCTGGTGGCTCTTCTCACTCATGTTAGTGCTGATGGAGAAAGATGTGAAATTTTGTTCTGTTTCTCTGAAGATCTGCATGTGCTGTATGCCAACAAGGGAGGTCCAAGTTTTACTTCACTTAATCTCGGATCAAACCGAACTAACTCTCCTGAGCAGGAGTCAAGGGTGTTGCACCAGACTCACCCAGTCTGTCTCCCAAGCAGATCCAGAATAGATTTCACCTCTGTGCTCTTTTACGGTAACGTAGGTGCTTGGACAGTTAGGAGAGTGACGATTTGCCTGCTCTCTGTTGTTCCTGGGCAGATGCCCCAGCTGTGTAAGAGGGAAATTAGTCTAGACTCGTGCTTTAGATAAGACTTGGGGCTAGTCTGTGTTACCCTTCCTTGCAAACAAAAGCCCATTAAAGTAGGCAGGGCGACGCTTGCAAGTCAGTACTTACCTCACACTGCCCTTAATGGCTTTAAGTCACTACTACTTAATCCCCCGGACATTTCTATAGATCGCCACTTCACTTACAGCTTCAAACTTGCAGCCTTTGGCGCCACTTTTTTATTTCAACCAAAATTTAAAATATGAGTCACATGAAGCCAAATGGGGCTTAATTCTTCAAACTGTAATAAAGTTACTTGGAAGTGAGACCACTCAGTATTTTTGGAGGCATTTAACACTGGGTAGAATGGTAAAATGAAATTCTGGAGCCAAGAAAAGCATAAATTTGATAAGTCTAAAATTTTCCTTCCAGAGCTACATATTTTAGGAATTGATGGTGACCTCTACAAAATCAGACTGGGGCATTTATATTTAAACCTATTTTTGTTGGTGAAACTCCGTTTTGCATGGCTGGTGTCCAGTGAAATGTCCAAATGTCCTGTGGTTTCTTTCCTCGCTGCTGTGTTAGTGTATCCCAAGTGCAAACGCCTCTCACCCCTGGAAATGCTGCAATGTTTAAAAGCCCACAGTGGCGTTTTGAAACCTTCTGCCATCAGTCTGGATGCCAGGATGTCTTGCTGCTTTCTGAGATCTTCATTCCTCCTTTCTGTTACCTGTTGAGGAAACTGGAAGACCCCAAACTCTGTAGGAGTCTGATGAGGGGCTCTCCAATGCAGTGAAAAATGCCAGTCCAGAACCCTCAAGCTTGCACTTTCATGTCATCAAACAACAAGAGTGAGAAGGGAGGAGACTAAAATAATAAAAGTGAGAGTCTTGAGGCAATACAATTCCTCATTTTTTTGTCGTGTGCCTCGAATAGCTGCCGTGCAGTGATGCAGACTTTGGAGGGAAAGCTGCCCTAGCACCTTGTGGTGGCTCGTGGGCCTTGCAGAGGTGACTTCAGGAGGGGCAGAGTGCGCTGTTCATGAGATTTAGAAGGGACCAGGGTGGGGTGTGACTTCCTCAGCAGATCCCTCTGCAGAAGTCAGTTCCAACATTCAGCTTCTCTGTTTTCCTGCTCTGCCGGTGGCCAGGAGTTCGTTCCGTTGCTGTGTGTTCCTGGGAGCCGCGCGGGGAGCCACGGGGCACCCATGGAGCTGCACCCTGCTGCTTGGTCCCAGCTGACTGTGGGCTCCTCTGATGATCTTGCAGGGACATGGTTGGAGACTGACTCCTTAACGGGTGCTGTGAACACACTAGTAAGGTGTTAGTGCCCGTGAAATCCATGGAAATGCCCCGGGATGGGTGGGGGATCTTGGCAGGCCCTTCACTGGGGAGACGGCTCCCATTGAGCTGGACCTTGTGGATTCCAGAGTGGTTATCAGTAATGAGCCAGGGACATCCGGAAAAACTGCAGAGCTCTAACGTTAACCTCCCAGAGGGGAGAAATGATGACTCTGACTCGGGTACCCATAAATACAAGCAAAGCACAATGTGAAAAACAGGGTCTTGTCGCTTGAAAGGCTGCGTTGGAGGCCTCATCGCTGCCCGTTCCAGCCAGGTCCCGGTGCAAAGTCTTCCTCCGAGCCGGAAGGGCAATCTTTCACTCTCCCAAGAAAGATGTAAAACTTAAAATAAAGAGAAAAAAAGATTCCACGACTGTGAGAAGAGCAGATAATTGCAATTTGTCTCCCTGAGCTTTTGCGAGCAGATATTGAATAGAAAATGGCTCATATAATTGTATTTGGGGGAGCCTAGTTGCAGTCAGAGATTTATAGTTTTTTGGCTTGCAAAAACCTGCTCCTTTTAAAAGAGGGACTATCAGCAAGTGTCACCCTGAAGAATTGGAGCCACTACAGTATTTTGTTACATATCAGAAAACAAAGTGCCAGGCTGGTACACTATTAAGCCACAGCAGCGGAGCTGCCACTCTGAACCTCATTATTCAAGGCTCTCTTTAGTTCAATTATACACCTCTACAGCTAAGGAAGATAGATGAAGGTCATTTGGGAGCTGTAAACCACGACGCGTTGAATGCAGAACTGTGTTCTTAAACTGATTTACACCTTGTTCTCCAGCGTTGTACAGCCCGGGCCTTCGATTGAAATGCAGAGGCAGTGATTGAAAAGCCTTTTTTTCCTGTTCTTAGCTTCAAATCCACTCCCTGTAATTATTACCTTGATTAGATGGTGAAAGACAATGACTTCTGCTTTCTGGGTGGTGACAAAACCAAACCCCCAAATTTTGGGACTGTCAGCGTGGAGGCAGAGATCACCCCGGGGAGGCACAATGGTGTTTACGTCTGCAGCAAGTTAATTCTTGCCTGTGTGTATTGGTCCGGTGAGGAAGAAGAAAGAGAATTGAGAGAAGCAATTTGCCTTTCCAGGAGAGACAAAGAACTGACATCTTGTCCTGATTTACCTCCCGTATATCTCACAGCATGAGGAATGTTGTGTATATTAAAGTTAATTAAACAATGCAAATGCACATGGAAAGAAAGGACCCTTTCATGCTATTGACAGATCATTGGAGGCTTTACTTATATGAAACAGAGGCATATTTAAAATAACTCAGCCCAAAATATACTGTACAAAAACATCTGGGACCAGCTTCTTAAGGCCGGGCTTCTGCGGGTACAAATGCTAACAGCCAAACATCTGGTTACCCAGGAGTGCCCCAAGGGGACGCAAGCTTGAGATTTCTGGGTTTTTGCTTAGCAATAAATCAGCCTCGTGGTTTCTGAACGTTGTTGCAGAGCTCGTGCAACGTGAGCACCTTGCTTTACGTGTTAAGCTTCAGTCACACATTAGTTAGTGCTCCTGCAGACTCCATGGAAGCAGATGCCAGCTGAAAGGGGGTTGCCTCAAGCTGCGGGGCTGCTTGTGTTCCTGTGCTGTGCTGGGGAATGTGCTGCCCGTCTCAGCTATCCAGTAAGTGGAAAGGGCAAAAAAACACAGTGAAACCAGAGTAATTTGAATTCTTTTCTGAATTGTAGTTTATTGAGTATCCTGTATTTTTATTTAGAAAAAAAGATTTGAGAATAATCATGATTTTCTTCTTCAACAAAGAGAACAGGAGTTAGTATGGAGCCACATGGACTCCTGATAGCTAAACAAAGAGTGCTCTAGTGGGTTTGTGCTTCTGTCTGTAGATCAGGACCTGCCTCGTGAGCTTTTCCTCTTTTCTTATTATAAGGTTGACGTTAATTACCATAAATGAATTCTTACTTATGGTATTTCAGCACTTGTTTCAAGTGGAGAGTTTTTTTTTCTGATATTTTTACTTAGTGGATTTAATCACAGAAGATGCTTTGAAAGATTAATAATTTATAAGAATATTTTATTCTGAAGTATTTGAAGTTTCCATCATAAGTATATGTCTAGCCATTTCATTTTAAGAATAAATCCTTTTAAGTTAAAACTGTTCTCTATTTTGTCCTCGTTTGGCTGTTGTTTTAATTTCAGTGAGTCTGTCCAGAAGTCCTCAGTGATCCTGTTGCTGCAGCATTGTAGGAAGCCCCAGTTCTGCGCCCAGATGTGCACGTGACGGCTCCAGCCCCGCGCAGGCCGGTGGTCGGCCCTGCTGCCTGCGTGGCCTGTGACTGCCGGCAGTCCCTGGTTCCCCCGGGAAGCAGCTCTGTGTCCATGTGTGCCGGGTTCTCCCTGCTGCACCCGCCCGGGGAACGTGCGGCTCCTGTTCCAGCTCGGCCCGTGGCTTTGCGGTCTCTAATTACACGTGTCCACACTTGGTGCTCTTTGGAATGGCCTTGAGGTTGCCTAGAATTAGAATCTCTAAGGAAGCGCCCAGCAGGGACGTACACAGTGATAGATCTGTTCAGAGGCAATAATATTTCTTATCTTCTCATTTCTCTGCATTTTTTTTTCCCCGCACCGTGAATCTCAACTCCAGAAGTTACTGCATGTGGGCTCCAGCGGGTGAGCACGTTCACGGCTGGGTTATGAGAGCTGGGCCCGAGACGAGCACGTGGGCATCACTGTAGCACTGCCATCCTCCTTGTGCATCTCTTGTACAGCGAGGTGTAGGCAAGGCAAACTGTATCCTCTCCTTTGCTCCGTCCATCCTTCATTCAAAATTCTTGTTTTTTCCTTCTGTATTGAGATGGCCCAAAGACTGAAGTTACCCTGACAATTTCTTGGAACATAGAGCAGGAAGAAGAGCTGTTCCCGTTTGTGGGAAAGGTTGAACCTTGGGAGCACTATGCACGCCAAGCTGGGTTCCTGCTAGCTCTGAGCTGAAACCTCCCAAGCAGAGAATATGGCTGTATCAGCTAATTCCAAGAAATATTGGAAATAATGTTCTCATGCAGGTTTCTAAATGCTTAAACTGAGTAGTTACTGTTTTATTTCAGTTTTATGCAATGATCCTCTTCAGCAGCAGCATCTGATAGCTTTATAAGAAATCATAATAAAGTCCTTAAGAAAATTATCTGGGCAGACTGCTCAATTAGCTGCGAAGTCTTGACCTATGCATCTGAATAAGAGGCAGTGCGCTTATTGGCATGACCTTTCTAATGAGCAGGAAAGTGCCCCGGCTAGAGGAGCTACTGAAACATCCCTAATGTGGGGCAGTAATTCTGGAAGAAGGTCACACCTCCTTAAAATTTCCTTCTTTGCTCCTTAAATCATGAAGAGGGTTTCTGGACTTAATGATCACAGTGTTTCTCGAGGACTTCTGAGCACAGGTACGCGCTGGGGATGCGTGCACAAAGCAGGGCTAGTGTCAGGGGTGCTGAGGGTATGTGTTTATGCACCCGAAATCTCGGTATGAGTCCCGTATTTTTTTCTGGTCCTGGTGTTTGGTCATTTAGTTTAAGCAGAGGGAGCTGTGTTAGATGCCGAGGTCCGAGGCTGGCTGTGGGACCAGCGTGTTACTGATCTAATAGTGGATAAATGGAGCGGGGTATTGGCAGCTCTGTAGGATGAGCTTAATGCAACACACAAAAGAATCCTCACCGAATTACACGGGAACACAGAATTGCAGCAGCAAATAGTCTGGATGATTTTAATAGAGTCACAGATTTTAAAGGCGGAAGGGACCATTATGATTGTCTGTTCTGACCTTCCTCATGATACAGGCCATCGAATAGGCCTAATGCTGAAATAAAAGAGTCTGCTTAGCACTGCTTTTGTAAGATAATTTCTAACTATTAGAACATTTTTCTGAGTTATTCTCTAACCCCTAAATTACTCTCTTTCACATGAGGCTGTCTGTCAATCTGCACTCTACTCCTTCTCTGACAGCCTCGTCCCTACCTTCCAGTGTCTTCTGTGCCTTTTTTTGCTGCTGTCAAACTCGAGGTAATTCATTTTCAGCTCTGTTAAGAGACCTGTCTGAGCACTGAATGATCTGGACCCTCACTATTTCATTAGCCGTCATTACTTCTCAGCTAATGGTTAGCTGGCAGCATTGGTTTTGTTTTTTATATATGTATATATATATATAGAAGTGAAGCAGGTTTGTACTTTATAGTCATTTCTCAGCAGTCGCAGATGGAAAAAATACACCTAAAATTTCTACAGAGATACTGCAGGGCCCCTGGCCCCGAGCTTTATTGCTACTTTTATCACTTTCAGTTATTCACAATGTTAGTGGGAAAAGAGCGTGGAGCTGCGGTGACCAGAGCTGCTGGGGCGCGAGCAAACCCGCCGCAGCCGCCCCCGGCCTCGAGCAGCCTGGTTGGAGCAGGGCACCGAGAGCAGCTGCTGCCGGGGACGGAGCCTGGCACTGCGTTTTCTCACAGTGCTGCGTGTTTTCTGATGCTCTGAAGATACAGGAGAGCTTTTAGGAGTAATATTATTAATTTTGCTGCTTTCCTGGAATAGGCTGGGGAGGGTTGTTGTTCTGTCTGGCGCTGCTGTCAGCCGACACGGAGCTGCAATTTTCACATGGAGAAAGGGGGAGCAGCCCAGTTGCCTGATTACCTTTTACTGAGGTTATTAATTAATCAGGCACTAGCTCGTTACAGTGCCTGACTCGAGAACAATCACTGCAGCTTAGTGAGGGAGAGGGGTGAGAAGGAGGTGGGAAAAATCAAACAGTAGCATGTCAACATATTTTCCTGAGGACAGTAGATCCATAAGGAGGGAAAGATTTTAAACATGCAGGTTGTCATCCTGTCATTTTCCGAATGAGTGGGGCTATTGGACCCTCACGTTTTCTCAGCAGCTCTGATAACCTCAGCGCACACAAAGTCCATGAGCAAATCCAATCTGTACACCTGAATTAGGAGCAGGCTGGGAGCCCCGCTGGGTTTAGCTGCTTAAGATGATGCCTGCACAGTGCTCACCGGTGCAGGGAGAAACCAACCTCTGGAGTCTGCATGGTGCAGAGCACCAGCACCAGCCTCAGTCTTGAGCAGAAGATCCCTTTGAGCAGCTCTTCCCAGACGAGAGTGACTATCAAATTTGATCACTTTATTATTAGACTGAGAAGTTATCAATACGGAAGGTAATTCACTGTTTTCCATGAACCTCTCTGTCATTTCTTCTCTGATTATACATCAGCTGTCAAATTATCATGGGCAAACTGTGTCTTCTCCATAACTGAGTTTGCACAGAACCTAAAGCATATGCAATTAGCATTAGTTATAATTACACTTCAATGCTTATAGGGGGAAATGTCAAGAAATTCAGACATAATTAAGAAAGGAGTTTTTCAAGAAGTAGTGCTTAGTAAGGACTTAATGAACAAAAAAAAAGTTATCCAGAACAAGCAGCCAAGAAGGACTGGGTCAATATGTGCCTTCCCATTTTTATTCCTGTAAATGGTTCTCTTAAAAGTAACACAGATGTGGAACAGTTTATAGCTCATCCTTGCACACCCTCAGACAGTGTCTGCAGCCCAATCATTACAGTGTTTTGCATGAAAGCCAGAAGTGAGCAGGTCATTATGTTGCAGCGTGTTGACACCGTTCCTCGGTAGCTTCTCCTAAAATAAATACAGTCTCTCTCTAGATTTGCTATAATGGGATTCTACGGCACTGTAATATGTAAATCATAAATTCCAATTACCAAGGCATAAAAATAGAAGACGATGTAAATGTCTTAGGCAGAAGTATACAAGTAACTAAGATGCTAAAGTAAACAATGTTTAGGATAACTAAAAGTACGTGTTTTGTAACAGATCTTGTTGTGACCCAGAATCTTCTTTCCTTTTCCAAAGAACTTTACCATCCTCTCCTGGGCTTCTCCATCATCTGCTGTGTGTCACCCGCCTTGTACCACGTGCTGGCAGGGGCTTCACTGGCTCTTTGGTCCGTATTGGTGACCTTTCGATCGTGAGGTTCCTACATCAGAGCTGATGAGCAAGAAGGTGTTCTGATGCGCTGCGTTTTAACGTGCCGCTTGGCTGCCACCCAGGGAAGCCCGTGCTAGGCCCAGCGAGGCTGCTCCCTTGGATGCTGAGGAGGGGGACACGTAGATGGGGACAGCCTCGTGGGACAGGAGCTGTCCCCATCTGGGGGACGTGGAGCCTGCACGCGAGGCGAGGGTGCTGGCTGCTCTAAAACAGGCGAGCGCATGGGTGCCAGGTAAGTTGAGAAACAAAAGTAGTGGGACTTGGTGTTTTGTCTCTGAAGATCGCTTGGTTTGGTCCTTTAAATAAGGAAAGGCAAACCTAAATTCCACTTCTTGCACTAGCTCGATTCTTTATTTTCCTCAGGCCTTTCTGTTCCAAGCTGTTCCTGCTGCCTGAAGCGAGCTACTGGTAGAAATGTGTTCCCCATTTGCACCGTATTGACACTGCTTCAACATGCAAGATGTGAATAAATTTGCTGTGAGAATGTGTCCTAAGGTGAGCTTCCCAGCCAGCGCCCGTTACCACGTACCAGAGACACCAGCCCGGCACTCTTAAAATGCGTTTGCTTGACTGACGTAAGTAGCATCACCACTCATCAATATTATACACACGTCATCTTCGGAATAATTTATTCTACACTGAGGTGTCACAGAAGGTTGCAAGTTATTTTCTCACCTGCCTAAAGGATTTCAGCAACAAAGAGATCAAGGAGGAAATGTGAATTGCTCCAACCTGCTATTTAATTCTAGACTTGCTATTTTATCTTCATATGATTTAATGTTATGACAAAGAAATCGGGTATTTTCTTGCTATAGAAAACCTATCAATTTAACTGTTATCGTTTACTAAGCGTATACAGGTTCAGGAAGGGATTAAGGCAAACATGTTCAGAGATGCCTTGAAAATGTAATTGATTAATTTTCTTTGAATTCTAATATAACATCGGTGTCTAATTCCTAAAGCCTCTATGAAGACCCCACCACAAATGTTTGTTTACATTCTGAACAAAAATCTAATAGCTTTAATAATTATGTATCTATCCATTATTCATTAACATTAGATTCAAGTTTGAACTTACAGATGATAAAGTGTAAACCTAAAAAATAAAACAAAAACTGTTAGAAGCCTTGAATCCCCAAAAAGAAAGCATAGGCCAGAAAAGCTTGCTTAAAAGCACTACTGATTTCAGGGTATTTTTGTGCTAAAGCAAAAGAATGAAAAGACTGCAGCTAGCTTCAGCAGAGCTTACAAAAGTGTTTAAAGAGGTGCACTTTTATTGTTAAGAATTACATTTCTAGGGATAGGCCTTTGATACTAAAAAAAAAAAAAAGCAAATGGTTGTGCAATACTGGAAAAAATCCCATCTCTGCTCTCTAGCTAGACCTGAGCCTATAATACAGTGGGACCCTATCGTGATCTTTCATTCTACTCAGCCTGCTATATTTTTTCTTGACACAGCAATTACTACTTAATCTTGTTAGGATAGATGGTAATGGAGCCTAGTTGTAAAATATCCCTTTGTATTTTTTCTTTTATTTTGTTTTGAATATATTGCCTTGATTTTTATCACATTTATGTGCACATCAAAGGACAATTATTCATTGTTAAACCCAATCTGCAATCAATGTCATTTCTGTATTTTGTTTACCCAGATTAGTGGTTAGATCCTGCTCATTGATTCAATAAGGGCTTGACTTACCCTCTCCCCCCGACTCCCCTGGGTCTCCGTTTCACAAAGGAGCGGCTTGTCCTTGGCCCTGGCCGTGGTGCACAATGACGAGGGTGCGATACGGATTCAGCGCGCTCTGAGGAAGGACCCGGCGTGTTTACCTAACCAGTCGCTGGGGCAGAGCAGTTGGTAGCCCCTGCAAGGCCTCCGGGAAAGGAGAGATGAAGGACAGAGGCTGGCAAGGATGGAGGGAGAACTGCAGGGAGGGATAGGGATGGTGAAAATCCCAAGCAAACGACTTGGCTGCAGACTAAGCTGTGGTGTCCAGCTGCAACCCGGCTGTCGTGCGGCAGCCAGGAGAGGCTCTGCTCGTGGTCAGAAGCTGCAGGGTGTGGGAACATCCAATTAATGAAGATGTGTAAGTGGAAGAGTAATGAAATATACCCAGTGCTTTGAGGTGCAACGCAGGGGAAAGGGCAGAAGCAGTCCTTCCTGACCTTCAGATGAGTTCCTCTGCTTCAGGGGGGTCCCGGTTTTGAGCAGTTCTCTATGAGTTCACTAGAAACTGTCCTCTCTTCAGCTGAGCTCTCCACCCTTTCCTGTGCCTTTACCACTTGTTCCATTTCCCCTTCACTGAGTCCTTAATGAGTAGGGCTTTTTTTTTTCCCCACAAGCTGCATTCCTGCTCTGATGAACAAGAAACTTAATGTAACATTAAGCAAAGAAAGAAACTCCTTTTCCTATCTCTCTAACTTGACTCAAGCTATCAGTTACCCTGGAGTAAAGCAGAGATTAATCTGCCCCTTGTGTACCTGCTTTATTTAACACTAACACTCAGCTTGCCTTATCAGGCTCCCTGTGGAAGTCTTGATCACAGAGCCGAAAGAGGAATAAGTCTATGTTGACTCTTCCTGAGGATCTTGACGTTTGGCAAAGTGCTTGCCTTGCTGGTTCTGTGCCAAAGCCTCGCAGCCCCCGTTGGCTGCGTATGGGATGTGGAGATGAGCAGGGGAGAGCCCGACCTGCAGTGGCCCCCATTAAGGAGTGCTAGGAAAAACAAAACCAAAAAACCCACTGAGTTCGTGGTACCGCTTTGTTGCTCACATTTAGTGGGGAGAGGTTACGTGGGCAACGTGGAGTTTCATTGCTGGAAAGAGACTGCAGGTGAGAGCATGTCCTCTCACTGGGTATTTCAATGGGAGTAGCCACTGTAGCTGGTTCTTTCCAGAGTGTCTATGCCAAAAGGAGTGCCCGTCTTTGGGCGAGCTGAAATAATCCTCTTGCTTTTCAAATCCTTCCACAGGAAACCTGTATAATGTGCTGTGTGCAAGAAGTCGTCCACTTAACTTGGTCTTGGCTGGTAACACTCAGGATAGAACATGTTTGTTATTTCATAAATGGCATTTAAAAATGTCCTATGCTATTATTCATAATTGTTTCTTGCCAGATAGTAGATCTCTAGTCCTTTTTTAAAAAATTAATTTCTCACCCTAAAATTCAACATTACCATTATATCATTTTCATTTGAAGCTATAGCTATTCTGCCAAGTTTGGCTTTTTTTTTTTTCCCCTATTGATTTTATTCCTGTCTAAAACCTTTCTCTGTCACTCTGTAATAGAATAAAAATGGGCTAAATCAAGCACTTTATCCAATCGATGACTCTTCATACTTGACCAAGAATCTGTATGCCAGAAATAACATTCCACAGTTTGGAAGCGATAAGGATGAAAAGGTCCATTACACCACATTAATCACTGTTTCTTCGTCTTTCTTTAGGCAGGACGAGTTCCATTGCTGTTTATTCTGTGACTTGTGAGGGGGATCTTTGAAGCCTGTTTTACTGCAGCACTGACCTCAGGCTCCACGTGCTGCCTTTGGCTTTTCAAACTGCTTTGGGCAGAATATGAGCCCAGTGGTGTGCGCAGTTCCCATAGGCACTGAGCACAGTACAAATGGGAGCCTGCAGTGGGGAGACTGTGATCTTTCCGTGCCTGACCTGAAAGGACAGGTATAATAAGTGCATTATGAAATCAGGTTGACAATTGTGCGTGGAAACATTCAGATAGCAGACACTGCCTGTGCATTGAGGCAACTCAGGAGGTGCTCTGGGGCACAGTAAGCAGGCTGCTAAAATCCATCTTCTTTTAGTTGTTGCAGAAGACAGGAAACAGGCAAAAAGGGTGAGAAGTGTGGGGGTGGAGAGAGCGCATGGAAGAGCACGGCTCAGCTGCTCCTGTGTCAGACGGGAGAAGTAAACCTTGTGCTCCATTTGGAGTAGGACTGTTCTTGTTGCTGTAGGAAAAATGACAAAGCAGCAGTGAAAGAAAATCTTTTCTTTTTAAGCCGAGAGTTCATCTTTTACCACACTACCTAGGGCTCTGTCTATAACGTGTCTATAATGCTAATGAGCCTCCTGGAGGTTGGGGTCTTCCCTCAACGACCAAGCAGGACTCTCTCCTTTTTTTGCTTTGTTGATTTTCTTCTTCTAAGCAATGAGAAAAGGGGATAGAAGAGTGCTGCTGCTCAGCCTGTAGCAGTTTAATGGAATAACCACCTGCACGTCCTATGGAAGGATGCTCTGTCCACAGTTGTGGAGGAAGGCAGGATATCATGAAGAACAGCGCTTGAGGTTGACGGGATCAGAAAATGAGGCAGGTGGGGGATTGCAGTTGTAATCTGCCCTGTGGATTTTACAATGGTTCTGATGCAATGAACCGAAAACCTGTTTGCTTTTTAGCTTGTTTTTTTTTTTTTTTTTTTTTTTTCCCCCATAGGAAGAGGTGGGGTTTCTCTTGTCCAGACACAACAGTCTACTTTTGGGATACTTCCAGAAGTGTATCCATAACCCTGGGAGAAGGAAGCTTATCTAGGGATAGGAATTTCCTAGCAGGAAGGAAGTGTGGCTTGGATCCTCTCGGTTAAAGGAGGATACTCGGCTGAGGTAAATGCTCTAACTACTAGACAATTTAAGAAGTGATTTTTGTCACATCTGTCCTCAAGCAAAGTAGCTACCATCAAGATTAAATTATATTTGAAAAAGAGCTTTTTGGATAGAAAATTTGGCATCACCCAAAATAGAAGTTAGATGCCTGAGTCCAAAATCCCTTTTTTTCAGTAGGTTGATTGCTGATGGTCAGTGTAGAATTAATGCCAATGGGATTGAAATTGCATCTTTAGAAAAAATAGGGTTCTACTGCACTTGGCGAATGGAGAATTTTGCCCAGATTTATTTTTAAACATGCAGAACCTGGCATTTTACTTTGGATATTCATTCCCTCTTTTCTCCTCAAAAGTAGTTAGACTTAATATAGCTTTCATTGCACTTCCGCTTTGTGAAGCAGTACTTACAAAGTAGGTAAAATTGAAAATTACATGGTATGTAGCTGTGATCAATAATTAGAGCTGCTTTGCATAATCTCTGGCTAAGTGCATGACTGTCAGGGTGTTTCTCATTAGAAATTTGTGGAATATTCCTGATTTCCTTTGCTTTATGTTAACAATTTCTTGGTATCTCTGTTATCCCCTGCATAGACTTCCTCAAAAAAATTTTTATATATTCTGCCATAACCCTGTTGATGTAGATCCACATTTCTCGACCATTTAGTTAAACAGATTACGCAGCATTCAGAATTCAGGATGAAAATATTTTCAAGGATTTGCCATTTAAAAGCAGTATGGATTTTTTCTAAAAGCCAGCGTTCTTGGTATTGAATCAGATGTTACAAAATGTAGATACATAATGTGGTGGCACTTCTATTATTCATGACAGATCAATTTTGAATAGAAGACTGTGGCAAACAATGCAAAACAGACTGTCACAAGAGGTTATAACAGAGATAGATCACAGGTGACATTGGTTTGTGTAGAAACTACAGGCAGATAAAAACAAATAAATTACCAGGAGAATAGGCTGCTCTTCTGGTGGTGTTGGCAGAAGGATCAGAATGTTACTTACTTGTTACATTACAAATAAAAAAACACACGGAGAAAATGTCATCAGAAAATATTTTGGACTCTAGATCATTTCCTGCATGTGTAAGTAGTTCTGTAGTCCTTGGGGGGCAAATAAGCAGCAATATTCTAAATTTGAAATTATGACTTATTAAAATAGAGCATTTATGCCCAGATTCTTCCAGGCTTCTTAGCCTGAGTGAAGCCCTTCATGAGCACTTTGTGTTCATATGCAGAGTGCAGTGCTGATAAAGGAGAACCCCCTCAGTCTGTCCAACTGCCCCAGTCCATCTGGGGCAGTTACAGACTGTGGATGGTTATAAATAAGCAGTTTGGGCTTGGTCCATGCTCTGCCCCATCAGCTCCCTGCCTGGCTGGGTCACAGCATCAGTTCAAGCAAAGAGAGGGGTTCACACTTGCTTTTCTTGACTCAAAGAGGAGAGAATAAGGAAAAGAAACCCAAGGATGAAACGGGCAGGCGAGCGGATGAGGGTGAGCGGGCGGTGCTGATGCTCTAATATCCCTGGACTCCCCAGCCAGGCAGCCTTGAACCCTCTCGCCCCGGCGCCTTCCCTGTGGACTGTGAATATTGGCTGGTTGCAGAGTGCCGCGGCGGCTGTGGTTCTGTGTAATAGTCGTGATTGCCCATCGGGGCGTTGATGACAGCCGGCAACTTCTCCTACACATTAGTTTTGATTATCAGTTCTCCGATGGCTACAAGGTCCAGGTTTTGTGAAGGATGTTGCTTCACACATAGTGGAATAGATATCAAGTTGACCTAAGGGTTATTTGCTCTAAATTTCCTTTGGGTTTTCTTCAGCTGTCTGGAAACAGGTTGTTTCAAGTGAGATTAGTCTATCATAAATCTTCTTTCCTTCCTCTTCTGCCATAGGCTTTTTACTTCTCTGTCAATGAACTTTGATTTTTTTTAAAAACTGTACTTGTTTTAAGCCAGATTTAGAAGAGTTTTCATAGCTATTAAAGCTGATCACCACAGGACTGTTAGTTCAACTTCATTTTACCAAGGCAACTTTTCTTGGATGATCTGGCAACAGGAATTTCCCGTACACACCTTAAAAGTACCCTTGTTGAGTTGCTTCTGTTTTAGTGTAAAGACTCTTTTTTAGTATGCCAGTGTGGAGTTTGCTTCTCACCATCAAATTTTGATGATCTTCATGAAGGAATTCTGAAGTAAATGATCAAGTCTTGTAACATGTTGTCTCTAAGTGAGCCAGCCATCCATGAGTTAAGTGAAGATATTACAGCTGTTGCTTATAGGTCATGAGTTCTTGGATTTCATCAAAGCCTTAAATGTTAGTCTATCCCAAGGGGTCGACCTTTATATTAAGTATCATTTGTCAAGGATTAGCACAAAATTAAGTTTTAATTGTACT
Organism: Crypturellus undulatus; assembly: GCA_013389825.1. Taxonomy (NCBI): domain Eukaryota; kingdom Metazoa; phylum Chordata; class Aves; order Tinamiformes; family Tinamidae; genus Crypturellus; species Crypturellus undulatus. The sequence goes on along the minus strand of VWPW01006696.1, from coordinate 3,127 downwards.
GTATGAGGGAAAGTTGGTTTTGTTTGAAAGAGGTAATAAAAGGAAATTTATGTGCCTAACTAAAGAGCAGAGTAGGATTTGGTAACTAGCAGATGCTAGTGTTTGTTGAGAAGAGGAGGATGGTAGTGTAGAAGAGAAGAGAAGAGGGCCCTCTGCTTGCCCATAACCTCCTGAACTGTGGGAGTTCTGGTGGGGTCTCGTGCCTTGCTGGCTGGGGGTGGCACTGCAGTGCGTTTTCCTTTGGGCTGGACCTCCCAGAGATGAAAGCGCTTAGAGCAAAGCCAGCTCTCCGGCCGCTCGCACGTCCTCGCTCGGGAGGAAAGCACGCTCTGCACTTGTACGCCCAGTAATTTGGGACTTGACCGAGATTGAGTTTGACAGTCAAAGAGATAAAACTTATCATTTGGTGTCATGATTCAGTACATAGCCCAGAAGATAAATGACTCATTTCAGAGGTTGATGAAAATGTATTTGTTCCTTTGCCATTGTATGATCTGCTGTATTTTCAGCAACGCTGCAGTGTAAGTAACGTCCATTAGCACGACACAACTGTCTGCTGTCTGTAGACTAGGAAAGGACTAAAGCAGAGCAGTGTTTTGACGTACGCGCGTGTTTCCAGATTGCAGCCCCAGGTTGATCAAGAGCCTTTAGGTGCTTGGGTGGCTGGGATGGGGACGAGCCTAGAGCTGCCCTTTGGTGGAGAGCGCTTTAGGCGAATGATCCCCTGGTGTCCGGGCGTCCTCCCGAGGGGCATCCGTGCTGGATCAGGCTGCTGCCTTCTGCCGACTCGTCCATTACTCTGTCCTTTTGGGGCAGATGTCAGACAGGCCATGGAAATATGCAAGGATTACTGAAGGACACGTGTCCCTGAGTGGCAGTTAAAGCAACCGTAATGGGGCTGAGCAGTGCAAATAACAAGGCTTGGAAACTGCAGTTTAAACCACGGGGAAATATTCCTTCCTGTGGGGCTGGAGAAAATGGCATTCTTTCTGTCAAAGAGCAACCTACCTGCAGGAAACTACTTTATGCACTTTCATTTTTCCCTTTGCAGTTTCCCAGGCTGCTTTCCTTCACGGGCTTTTGCAAATCCTAAAATCCAGAACGAATGTTTGCATGTTTTACATAGCTCCCATAATAATGTGAAGTTTTTTCTACAGAAAAAAAAAAAAAGGAAAGTTAAACTGAAGGTCCCAATTCAGAAATGTGGTTAAGGAAGTGCTTAAATCCTTCTCTGGTCCCTGTCTCAGCTCAGCATTTTCTTCCCCTTTCCGATGTACTTATGCTAATAACTGGGTAAGAAAATGTTTCGTAGGATATATTTTTATGTGAGACAGTAATTTTCAAATAGGTTCAATAGGTTACTGCATCCTTTTTGAAAAGGATGCAGCAAGAGGCATTCTTCCTTTCGCAGTTTTTTTTTTGTATGTGTCTAATAATACTGCTTTAAAAATATAACTTCTTGAAAGAAAATCGGATGACAAATGAGTGGAAATATAATGAGTTCCACAGAAAATAAAAATCAAAATAAAAACCAATGTTTCCATGAGCACATTATTTATAATCCTGTTGTATTTGCATTTCTTGTCATAAGCTGCTTTAATTATCTATTCAAATACTGTCCTTTAAGTCAGGAAGTACCTTATTTTCTTTTAGAGAAAATCTGCTGAGGTTTTGCTCTGTTTCAGTTAATTCTGGAGAACATATTTATTTTTGTTCATTTAGATATCTTTTATATAGCATGGGAGAATGTTTGATTCTTCTTTTTGTTTCTTGGTTTACTTATAAGTCAAGACCTGTTTCTGCTTTCTGATCACCATTTTGTAATTCAATTTCTATTTTCCTCCTCTCCCCTTTTCAGTACCAACCTCCCCCAGATTTATACAAATCATTTACTTATTGATAAGAGGCCCCACACTGCAGCTGATAGTCACCATTCTGCTCTCCCCCTCCACCCAGGTGTTTCCTACCAGCCTTTCTGATGCCTGCTCTCTTTTCATGCCCTATGATACAAAACGGGGATGATAGAACAGGGCTAAGATTGACTTTTTGCTCAGCCTTTCTTTTCCTGGGTGATTTTTAACCAGTTTTTCTTCCATTAGGGAGAACCTTTGTTTCAGAACAGGAGAAAATATTTCTGAACTCTCAACAACTTCTCAAATAAACTTTGCCTTGCCCCTGAATTTATGCAGGCAATGATGTAGATGCAGCATGAAGCTCTGCACTTAACGAAAAGCAGAATCTTATCTCAGTGGAAGAGGCAAACCACTTCCTGCAGACTCAGTAATTTTTATTTTCTTGCAGCCTACACTAATCTGCTGATATTCCCTAATACTCAGTGTGTTACACATTTGTGCCCTTCCAGTCTATGTAGAACATGGGTCTCTTGGATGCTTTGCCGTCCAGGTGCCCACCCGCCGGTGACGCTCACCTGTGACGTGTCGCTAGGGGAGGGATTCCTCTTTACAGTGACTGTGACGGTGCCAAGAACAACGTGACAAGGTCATGGAGAGACGAGCACAGTTCAAATACATGTAGCAGTTAGCTGGCTGTTTAATTAGCTGCGAGCTGCTGACATCTTCTTGCCTGTGCTCTTTATGAATGGACACAAAAAAGAGGAGGTTGGTCAGATGAAGCATTAAGCAGCAAGTAATGCGTTCGTGTTAAAGAAACCCCAGCATGTCTCATCTTGCCACTTTGGCGCTGCGTGTCTTGCCCTTGTATCGTGCCTGATGAGACGTAATTCCCTGTAAGGCAGTTCACCCCTGGCACGTTGCTGGAGGATTAGAACAAAACTTACGTGTGCTACAACCATTTGCTGAGGAGAAACACGTACTTTCATTGATTGTGGCTTGCTTTTAACTTTGAGACACGTATAGGCACCCGGGCAAAAGCACCTATGCGTTCGTTGGGCTGAGCTGAGGCGGTCGCGAGGAGAAGGAAAAGGCAGCACAAGGTTAGCGCTGCAGCAGCCCATGTCCCCATGACCCAACATCGCAGTGGCATTAGGAGCAGTGCGGTTCCCCCAGCAAGGTGACAACTCCCCACTGAAACGAGTGGATTTGTTCTCTGGATGCGGCTCAGCCAGCCCTTGGCTCCTAGAGCTGCCCGGCTCTGTGGACACCATGGC